>JXCR01134970.1:13174-55991 GCA_002079205.1 Phalaenopsis hybrid cultivar
GTGGAACGAGAAGACTCGTCATGTACACTTTTACAGCGTTTTACAGACTTTCTCGTACTCTCCCATTGCAATTTTATTTATACTTGTATACTTACATATAAAATATAAAATTGCATAAGTCACCCTCACAACATTTCAAAATATAAGACAACTCAAAATTTAATCACAAACATCACAAAAATACAATCGCAACATTTCAAAATATAAGACAACTCAAAACTTAATCACAAACATCACAAAAAATACAAACTTCCAATAAATTAAAATGTCTCTCTTGGAAGGTCAGGAACCCTCAGAGGAGGTAACCTACGGTTGCTAACGAATTTTCCCACGGTCTAAATGAAATTATGGAACTCATTAAGTTGAGTTTAGTAAATTCATTTGGACTAAGTGATTCTAATAGATTCATTTGGACTAAGTGATTCCGATAGAGGAAGATCAGGAACCCCTCGGAGGAGGTAACCTACGGTTGCTAACGAGGCTTCCCACGGTCTAAATGTCGGAGGAGGTAACCTACGGTTGCTAACGAGGCTTCCCACGGTCTAAATGAAATTATGGGGAGGAGGTAACCTACATTGCTAATGAAGTTTCCCACGGTCTAAATGAAATTATGGAACTCATTAAGTTGAGTTTAGTAACGAGGTCTAAATGAAATTATGGAACTCATTAAGTTGAGTTTAGTAAATTCATTTGGCCTCGGAGGAGGTAACCTACTGTTGCTAACGAGTCTTCCCACGGTCTAAATGAAATTATGGAACTCATTAAGTTGAGTTTAGTTGAGTCTTCCCACGGTCTAAATGAAATTATGGAACTCATTAAGTTGAGTTTAGTAAATTCATTTTGGAACATAGTGATTCCAATAGAAAATAGTGGTGCCGGGACGATGAAACCGTGGGATCTTGACCGGTGTCTTTTCCCACGATCTAAATGAAATTATGGAACTCATTAAGTTGAGTTTAGTAAGTTCATTTGGACTAAGCTATGGTCTAAATGAAATTATGGAACTCATTAAGTTGAGTTTAGTAAATTCATTTGGACTAAAGTCGGTCTAAATGAAATTATGGAACTCATTAAGTTGAGTTTAGTAAATTCATTTGGACTAAGTGTAACGAGGCTTCCCAAGGTCTAAATGAAATTATGGAACTCATTAAGTTGAGTTTAGTAAATTCATTTGGACTAAGTGATGTCTAAATGAAATTATGGAACTCATTAAGTTGAGTTTAGTAAATTCATTTGGATTAAGTGATACAATAGAAAATAGTGGTGTCGGGACGACAGAACCGTGGGATCTTGACCGGTGTCGCTATAATCAATTTCAACTAAGTCAATAAATCATTTTTTGACTTTTCCAAAACATGACACTTCTCTCATCTACTTGATTTGTCATTTCCAAAACCAAAACTCTGCTACAACGAGGAACTTGGAGCTAGCACTCTGGGCAGCCCGGCCATCTTCTACAATAAAAGGATTTATAACAACACATTCTTCCTTAACTTTAAAACAACAAAGCCATAGGAATTCGAGGTTGTTTGCTTAGTGCAACATAAATCCTCAAANAGATGTCATAACTTTCTTTAGTTTATTTGATCGAGCCTCATCCTCAATTCTTGTGTTCATCCTTTGAGATATATACAAGATTTGAGGTAAAGTGCTCTTTCATCTAAACTATGAAAATTGTGGAGTCAGTTTGACTTCATCTTTTTCAAAACACAACTTTTTAAACGTCCTTCCGAAGCGGGCAATGGAATTTCATTTCTGATGACCGACAACTTCTTACGGGCAAACCCCACACCAAAAATAGTTCCGACAGAGAGGTTTGAAAATTAGAGGTTGGGGTGAGAAAGAAGTCTTGGGAGAAGAGAGTATTTTCTTCTAGAGATGTAAGGGGAGAGGGAAGGTGAGATATTTCTTCTTCCTTACATTTCTAAGAGAGAATTGAGTGTGGATTGTAAGGAGAGAAAGTGCCTAAAAGGGAACTTCAGATTTGCTTGAGAAGGAATGTGAGATAAGTTGTGTTTTTTATTTTCTTTATTTTGTAAACTTGTTTTTATTTATATATAAATCTATGTTTTTTCATATTCTTCTCAATAATTCTGAGTAGTCATATTTATCCTTCCCCCTACAATGAGATACAGTTTTATGAAGAATTAATTCTGTTATGTAAGGTTTTAAATGTCAATAAATTGTGATGATTCAAACTCTGATATTTATTTACTTTTCGATCTGACCAATTGAAATGTTAAAATTTATTGAGAAACATAAGATCCTAAAGGGTTATGCTTTCTACAATAAAGTAAGAGTAACATTCAATTTCATGGGTGAGGATGTAGTCCATGGGGTTACATGCAAATAAATAGGGAAATATACTTTGATGGGCATAGAATTGGAGATTTTAAGGTAATAGATTAAAAACCCCAATTTGGTCCAGTTGCTTGGAAACTAAAGCGAGATTGTTAGCCCTCAGGGAAGGGAGAAGTGAAAGCTCTATAGTGGCAGCAGTATCCTCTCAACCTAACCACATATTTAGAGACCAAACTCTGGATTAGTCAATGTTCTTTAGACACACTCAGAGGGTAAATAATAGGATTGCTCCTATTTGACACAATATAATTTAATATGTATTTTAAATGATTTTAATTACTTCACAATCCATAAACTCATTGTAAAGTGGAAGGATGCTTTCTAAAATTTGAACTCTTCATTATAAAACTTTATTTAGTTTTTATAAGTTTACGTTTAAAGTTTTGCAAATAACTTATTTAACCTTCTTTTTTTAATTGCACTTCATTTAGCATACAATAAATTAACTTTAGATTTGTTTTGTGTACTTAAGTTTTATAGTTTGAATAGTGTATTTTACATTAAAACTTTAAAAATTTTCAACTCCCTGTAGGATCGATACTTAGGACTCTATTAGAGCCCTTTATTACTTGAACGATACATATACTTGCATTATTATTACGGTTTAGCAGCTTAAAGATTTTAAAAGATAAAATTATTTATACTGAATTTATTTTTATTGGGATTAAACTGCATTTTTACTATTTGTGATGTTGTGTTTGTATTGTAATATTGAAAGATATTTGCAACACACCACAAAACCACGCATCAAGTTTTTGGTGTCGTTGTCGTAGAGTAACAGTAAATTACTTTATAATTAAGAGCATTTTTTTAATTGAAAAACTTATTGTAGATTAATTAAATATTTTTATATTTTAGTATGTTTGCTTATTTTAATTGCTTATTGTGTTTGTGTATGCATAGTTTAAGATTGATAGGTTTAGTATCATATGATTCAGACTTAGAAAGAACTGTTAGAACATTTTGAAATCAACAAAAAGAGATAGATAATTTGAACAAATAGCTACAAGCTTAAATAATTCTGGAATTGAAAATGACATCATCGGACACCTTTAAGAGATTATGTTAATCCTACAACAGATGAAATTTATTCGAGTAAACAAAACCATGCTGTAGCTGCCAATTCATTCGAGGTTAAACCTTCTATTATCCAAATGGTCCAAAATAATTAGTTTGGGGGAACACAGACTAAAGATCCTAACTTACACTTTGCTATTTTTAGAATTGTGTGTTGCATTTAAATATTATGGAGTGTCAAATGATGTCGTCAGACTTGTACTTTTTCCTTTTTCATTAACAGATAAAGCTAAGATGTGGTTAAACACGTTAGCACCTAGATCTATTAGAACTTAGGAAAACTTATCACTAAAATTTTTATCTAAATATTTTCCACAACCAAAAACTGCTAAGCTTAGAAATGATATCACAACTTTTGGTCAGCTTAAAGGAGAATCAATTTATGAAGCTTGAGAATGATTTAAAGATCTCCTTAGGATATGTACACACCATGTGTTACCAAATTTGTTAAAAATTTAAACATTTTATAATAGATTGAGATCTATTAGAACTATAGTTGATGTTGTTATTGGTGGATTATTAATGTATAAACCATTCAATGAATCATATTCTTTATTTGAAGAGATGGCTACTAATAATTTTCATTGGCCCTCTAAAAGGGTAACTCCAAAAAGAGTAGCTGGAATTCTTGTTTCTGATGCAATATCTATGTTTGCCACTCAAATTGTTGTAATATTAAAGAAAATAATCAATATGAAATGAATTATTCTCAGACACCTCTATCGGCACTAAAAAGATGAGGAGTTGCCCATTGGAAGCTGTCGGCCGCTGAAATCAAAATCCTGTCACCCACTTCGGAAATGCATATTAATTTATATATATATATATATATATATAAGTTTAGAAAAATATGAAATCAAACTGACCCCATATTTTTCATAGTTTAAATGAAAGAGCACTATACCTCAAACCCTCTATCTATCTCAAAGGATAAACACAAGACTTGAGGATGATGATTGATCAAATAAACTAAGAAATATATGACATTCGTTTGGTTTGTGAAACCATTTTTATTTGCCAATAAGTTACCCTATTTAATACAAAGATTTAAATAGGTTTATATTAAGCTGGGTTTGGAAAAGCTTCCGATAAGGGCAAGCCATTATAGTTAATTACATCTTAGATAATCAAAGTCACGTAAGAAAGCTCTCGATAAAAATCAGGAAATGTTATCTTCAAAGAGGTCAAAAGTATAGGACATTTCAACGAGATCAGATAAAGAGGTGTGAAAGGGGAATAGTTCAAATTTTGAACATTTATTATGGAATCCAAAGGAGGAAGAATTAGGGGACGTCATAGATCCGGAGGAGAACCTCAGTAACTTCCCAGCCTATCCTATTGTTTGTCTTTAGTTTTAAGGAGAAATTATTTAAATGTTTCATCTTGCCATATTTATTTATTAGGGCTTACATTCATGTGAAATAATCACAAAAATAGCCTAGAAGATGTGAGGATTTAGGTCATGACTAATAGAACAATATAATAAGCAAATTATTAAGTTTCATTGAGCAACAAGGTAGTCACACTTCAACCTTGGATGATTAATAGAACAATGTAATAAGTTCAAAATGAACTCAAAATAATTCAAAAGAGCCTTAAAGTAGTTTTGGGTCATTCCCCAACACTTTGAAATCTTCTGTATATTTTGAAGAGCAAATTGAACTCATCATATTTTGTTCTAAAATTATCCATTAGGATATTCCAAGATCCAACAAAATTTTATTATTATCAAGTTTTTATTGTTTTATTTTTTATTCATTGTAGTCCCAAAGCAATGTATGGTTCTGTGGCTTTTATCCATCGCACAAAAGAGAAATTGAGCAAATAGAAAAAATTTCCAAAAGAGATTTCATTAATCTACTTCAACAGGTATTACATATTGAGTACAAGCTGAAGGCTCAAAAGGTACAATATGTTGAACGCATCAAAGTAAATCTGAAAATATCTCATGCGGAGTACATATCACAAGCTAAGCATATCCAATACATATATCATCATATCTGATGTGTTAAGACAGTATAAAAAGGTGCCTCCTTACTGTCCATCTTTGGTCGGGTGAGCTCTTGATCGAGCAGACTTATTAAACCATGCTCCAGAACAAGAGTTCCCTTTGCATGTGCTTAAAGGTGCAACCATCTCATAACTCGTAAGGTAGTGGCTCCTCCAACTCCGATTCTGACCAGAATCCATATGGAATTTTGCTGTCATCCATTCTTTGGAAAGTCATGGACACCCTACAATGTTGTACCCTTAGAATGCAGTGTTTGGCAATGTCTGCTCCATTTCCTTTAAGAACCAGCACTGAACCCACTGGTAGCGGAATCTCCATGGATCCTCTGAAATCATCAGGGCCAATAACATCTATTTCTTTCTTGAATAAAATGTTGTTCTTACTTATGTAAAAGACCATGCAAAAAGGTTTCACAAAATCATGATAGTATATATGTGGGCGAATGCAATCACCTTCATCGTATATACTGATGATACAGCTTTTGGGAATATAGCCGGCTGAAAGTATGGTCCATCTGACCATTCTCTTGATCACCCATTTTATCATGGGAGGTAACGGGTCTACCTCGTCATGTCTCAAAATCCCCGAGGGATTTCCTTGTCTGTCCTGGGTGAAATTGTAACAACAACCACATTGTATGGTGATTCTGCCATTTCCACCCATCCATTTCCTTGGCTTGGAATAGGTTCTCTCCATCAGAAGGCCTGCTCAACCCCTGTCTCTTAGATCAAAGATGTAGTCGAGAAAGCTTCTTTTGTTGCTTTCGGAGAAGACTCTGATATATAGATCCAAGCCTTCTAGTATGTAGAAGAATCTTCTTTGAACTTCTTCATAGAATTCAAATTTCCTTTTGTTTACTTTACTCATTTTGTAGTATTCTACCGTGGTGATGATTGGCGGCTATCGAAGGTGTTCCCTCATTTCAATATCAGCAGGAACCCAAGATGGTGATGTATTTGTCTCCAGTGGAATATATGACTCCCCCATCAGGTGATCAGTGCTTTGAAATTCAATGTTTATTGAGTGATACTTGTTTCCGCTGGGAGTAACAGATACTCTCGCTGCGGAAAAGAAGATAGATTCTAGAAATAACCATCGAGAAAACAGATGATTAAGGTAGAGATTTAATTTCAAATTCAATGTTTAAATTTGATTTCAACATTGATAATTTCAAAGAATAGGATTGTGTGAGAGGACCGAATTGAGATGGAAAGCACAGGGACTTACATCCAATTCAAAAGTGTGAAAACATTGCAGAGGGCGGCAACCATTAAGGACATTACGCCGAGGAGAAAGAATATACCAGTTTGAGCTATCGCTAAGGACATCACGTCCGAACTAAATCTAGTCGAATAATGGCTATCATTAAGGACATTACGCCAAAATGGACTTGCCCTTAAGATTG
Source organism: Phalaenopsis hybrid cultivar (assembly GCA_002079205.1). Lineage (NCBI taxonomy): Eukaryota > Viridiplantae > Streptophyta > Magnoliopsida > Asparagales > Orchidaceae > Phalaenopsis > Phalaenopsis hybrid cultivar. Next base: position 20,029 of record JXCR01134970.1, read on the forward strand.
AGAATAGGACGTCGTTTTCCACTCAGGGGAGTCTTACTCCTGCCTTGAAGATATGTGTAGAGAATTGGATGTCATGGTCCCATTCAAGGGGGTCTTACACCAATCTCAAAAGGTTGAAAATAGGATGCAATTTTTCATTCAGGGGAGTCTTACTCCTATCTCAAAGATGTGTGTAGAGAATTGGATACCGTGGTCCCATTCAACGGGGTCTTACAGCAATCTCAAAAGATTGAGAATAGAATGTGATGTTCCATTTAGGGGATTCTTACTCCTTTCTTGAAGATGTGTGTAGAGAATTGGATGTCTTAGTCCCATTAAAGGGGGTCTTATACCAATCTCAAAAGTTTGAGAATAGGATGTGATGTTCCATTCATGAGAGTCTTACTCCTATCTTGAAGATGTGTGTAGAGAATTGGATGTCGTGGTTCCACTTAAGGGGGTCTTATACCAATCTTAAAAGGTTAATAATAGGATGTGATGTTCCATTCAAGGGAGTCTTACTCCTATCTCGAAGATGTTTGTAGAGAATTGGATGCAATGGTCCCATTCAAGCGGGTCTTACACCAATCTCAAAAGGTTGAGAATAGGATGCGATGCTTCATTCAGGGGAGTCTTACTCCTATCTCAAAGATGTGTGTAGAGAATAGGAAGCGATGTTCCATTTAGGGGAGTCTTACTCCTATCTTGAAGATGCGTGTAGAGAATTGGATGTCGTGGTTGCATGTAGAGAATTAGATGTCGTGGTCCCATTCAAGGGGGTCTTACACAAATGTCAAAAGGTTGAGAATAGGATGTAATGTTCCATTCAGGGGAGTCTTACTCCTATCTCAAAGATGTGTGTAGAGAATTGAATGTCGTGGTCCTATTCAAGGGGTTCTTACACTAATCTCAAAAGATTGAGAATAGGATGTGATGTTCCATTCAGGGGTGTCTTACTCCTATCTCAAAGATGTGTGTAGAGAATTGGATGTTGTGGTCCCATTAAATGGGGTCATATACCAATCTCAAAAGGTTGAGTCACATTAGGAAGGAAAGCTCTGTGGCCCAAATCTAACCCATGAGACAGTGGAAAGGAAGTTAGTGTCTCGATACTAGCTTCGAGAACTGGAATGTAGTGCAGAAAGTTTGTGGTGATAAACTCATAGATGTGGGTCACATGAAAAGGTTGACATTGGTGAGGCAGATGTGAGAAGTTTTTGTGATGTTTTGTTATGAAATTCTGTGCAGATATGGAGATAATTAGTACAGATAGGCATAGTCATGTTGCACGAGCAAAGAATAAGAGACCTCTAAATCGAGAGAATCAACTCAAAAAATTTATTTTATTTTCCTGTTGTTTTTATCACATTTGATTATCAAAATATATTTTTAAAATTCAAATTTTGTTTGTTGGTTGATTTTTTTTTAAAGAGTATCTTCTTTAAATTTTATTATTATCAAGTTTTTATTGTTTTATTTTTTATTCATTGTAGTCCCGAAGAAACTAATGGTTATGTGGCTTTTATCCATCGCACAAAAGGGCAATTGAGCAAATAGACAAAATTTCTGAAAGAGATTTCATTAATCTGCTTCAACAAGTGTTACAGATTAAGTACAGGTTGAAGCCTAAAGAGGTACAATATGTTGAACGCATCAAAGTAAATCTAAAAATATCTCATGCGGAGTACATATCAAAAGCTGAGCATATCCAATACATATATCATGATATCTGCTGTTAAAACACAGTACAAACAGGTGCCTTCTGAGTGTCCATCTTTGGTGGGGTGAGCCCTTGATCGAGCAGACCTAATAAACCATGCTCCAGGATAAGAGTTCCCTTTGCATGTACTTAGAGCTGCAACCCTCTCATAGCTCGTAAGGAAGTGGCTCCTCCAATTCCGAGTCTGGCCAGAATCCATATGAAATTTTGTTGTCATCCATTCTTCGGAAAGTCGTGGACACCCTACAATGTTGTACCCCTAGAATGCAGTGTTTGGTAATTTTTGCTCCATTTTCTTTAAGAACCAGCATCGAGCTCACTGGTAGTGGAATCTCCATGGATCCTCTCAACTCACCAGGTCCAATAACATCTATTTCTTTCTTGAATAAAATGTTGTTCTTACTTATGGAGGAGACCGTGCAAAAAAGGTCTCACAAAATCATGATGGTCTATATTTGGGGAATGCAATCACCTTCATCGTATATACTGATGATACAACTGCTGGGAATATAGCTGGCTGGACGTATGGTCCATCTGACCATTCTCTTGATCATCCATTTTATCATGAGAGGTAACGGGTTTAGCTCGTCATGTCTCAAAATCCCCGAGGGAATTCCTTATCTATCCTGGGTGAAATTATAATAGCAACCACATTGTATGGTGATTCTACCTTTTCCACTCATCCATTTCCTTGGCTTGGAATAGGTTCTCTCCATCAGAAGGCCTGCTCGACCCTGTCTCTTAGATCGAAGATGCAGTCGAGAAAGCTTCTTTCATTGCTTTCGGAGAAGACTATGATATATAGCTCCAAGCCTTCTATTATGTTGAAGAATCTTCCCTGAATATCTTCATAGAATTCAAATTTCATTTTTCTTACTTTACTCAATTTTTAGTATTCTGCCGTGGTGATGATTGGCAGCTATCGAGGGTGTTCCCTCATTTCAATATCAGCAGGAACCCAAGATGGTGATGTATCTCTCTCCAACGGAATACATGACTCCCCCATCAGGTGATCAGTTCTCTGAAATTCATCCTCGGTGGACGTGTACTCCTCCAAAGTACTGTAGCACTCTAGATGGAGAATGTTGCAATCTGGGCATTCCACAAATACCTCTATAGCTGGTGTTTGTGTAGAAATCTCAGTGTTTCATGTCGGGCAACCAGTACAAAGATCGTTTAAAACTCTTGATGTCTTTGGCTCTGGAGTAAACTCGGACTCTTCGTCTGTAACAGGAAAATTGGAAGAGGTCTCTCTCATGTCTAGATCATAGATATTCCCACAGGAATAGGGGTGAGTAAATTTTCTACCTCATTCTGGCATCTTCTTTCTTTGCATAGGAAAGCCCTATGCTTTCGGCGATTGGCACTTCTGCATTGAGTTCTTTGCAGCGGTGCATCTGGCGGTCTTTCCTCATTAGCAATGACTAGGCCCCCGATTGGTGCAGCTATCATAGACGGCAGGCGACTAGCCCCCTTTATTAGATCTTGTTGTACTATCACATTCTTCTTCTTTAGTGAGGAATTCTCTTTGGTACTGTTCTTTAACAGCAATGGTAGCCCTTCTTTTTCTCGACGGCTAACCACGTCCATCAGGGGACCCTCATAGTCCATGTCGACTTGACTGAAGTCCATGTCGAATTATATGGGGCCACCCTGCAGTGCCCTTTCTTTGTTAGGTGTGAGGTTCCAGCCATCTTTAAAAGCAAAAATTAGTCTCTGTCCTGATATATCTCTGCAAACGATAGGAAAACTATCAGTGAGCTAAAATTTAGCAGAAAGAAGAACAAAACAAAGTGTTTATTAAAATTTTTTTTTAAGTTTATGTCTGTGAGAAATTTATTTATTTATAGTTTGTTTAATTTAGTAGAATATCAAACTTAAAAGGTAGAAAGAAGAAAGTCAAAGTATGTAATTTCACAAAGCTTTCATTTTATTGAGGTTAATTTTATTACAAAATTTTTGACCTGGTCACAGACATTAAGCTAAATAAATAACCCCAGAACAATCAAAATTTCAAAAAGGCAATTTCAAGCTATGTCAAGTTGCATAGTATGTCTTCAGTTATCTTCCGTTGATCGGCAACATGGGCCTTTTGCCCTAGAAATTCACCAATTGGTAGGCTCCTCCTGTGTATACCTTTTCTACGACAAATGGTCCTTCCTAAGTTGGCTCAAATTTTTCACCTATCTTGCGGTATGCAAGAATAGGCCTTTTGAGCATGAGCTCGAGATCACCAATTTAGAATGTCCTTGGGCGGACCAATTTTTCATGAGCTTGTACCATCTTTGCCTAGTAAAGCTCCAAATGTTGTTGTGCTTCTAGTTGTTTTCCTTCATGACTTTCTAATTCTTCAACTATGAGTCTTTTACTTTCTTCTATTGTGAGTTTATTGGCAACAAAAACTCTGAGAGATGGCGTCTGGACTTCTAGTGGTAGTACGGCCTCGGACCCGTACACAAGCATGTAGGGTGTACATTGAGTGGGACTCGTGAACGTTGTTTGGTAGGCCCACAAAGCTTCTAGCAATCTATTATGCCAATCTCTTTTGTTTTTGTTCAGTGTCTTCTTCAAAATCTATACCAGTATCTTGTTGAAGGCTTCAGCTAGGACATTTTCCGTGGGATAGTAGATCGTAGAGTATCTACAGTTTATCTCGTTCCATTTAACAAAGTTGTTGATCTTTGTGCTTTTAAAGTCTGTCTCATTGTCAGAGATTATTATGCGTGGAACTCAAAAATGGTAAACAACTTGGCTTTTGAAGAACTGAAGGATGTGCTGTGCTGTAACCTCTAGTAACGGCACTGCCTCTGCTCATTTGGAAAAATAATCTATAGCAGCAAGCATAAATTTGTATCCTTTAGAAGATGGAGGGTCTATCGGACCTATTATGTCCATGCCCCAACACTCGAATGACCACGAAGCAACTGTTAGGTGTAGCGCATTTTGAGGTTGGTGCAAGAATACCCCATGCACTTGGCACTGGTGACATCTCCTAGCTATATCCATGCAATCAGACATCTTCACTGACCAATAATATCCTAGTCGCTTGATCTTGATTTTTATCTTTAGCCCTGACTGGTGAGTGCCACTCAATCTGGCACGTACTTCTTTAACAAAATTTTGTGCTTTGATTTTGCTTAGACATCACACCCACATCTGATCAAATGCTCTTCTATAGAGGAAATCACCGACTAGAGATATGACATAGCCCTTTTTGTGATGTGGTGTGCTGCTGACTTGTCCTCTCACAGCTTTCCAGTTTGCAAATGTTCTATTAATGGCTTGCACTAATCTTGATATCAGCAACTGCAATCATCGTTTCTTTTTCTTTTCCAAGCTTATGTTGATTTTTGAGGTCAACTCGAGAGAGTCGTCCAGGGTCGCGGTATAAAGTATCAAAGGTTTCCCTGGAATATGGGCTACCAAAATAGGAGGTTTCATTAAATATTACTCAACGTCCTCAAAGGCCCACTGGCATTTCTCTTCTCAAACAAATTTGGCATCCTTTTTAACCAATGCCGAGAAGGGCTGACACCTTCTTGAGAGATTAGAAATAAAGCGTCTCAGATATGTCAATTTTCCTTGAAAAAAACTTAGTTGTTTCATGGTTTTAGGTGGAGGCATTTCCAAGATATCTTTAATCTTATCTGGGTCGATCTCGATTCCCCAATGACGAACAACGAATCCTAGGAATTTCCTAGAAGTAACAATAAAGGCACACTTTAAGGGATTCATCTTAAAGTCATATCATCATAACAGTTCAAACACGATCCTCAAATCAAACAAATGATCTATTTTTTATTTACTTTTCATGACAACATCATCCACATAGCATTCCACTTGATTATGAATGAGATCATAAAAAGTCTTTGTCATAGCTCGTTCGTATGTTGCTTCAGCGTTCTTCAACCCAAACGACATCACTGTGTAGGAGAAAATTTCAATAGGCATTTTGAATGCTGTAAGTGATGCATCTTCGAGAGCCATCTTCATTTGATTGTATCCTGATGACCCATCCATGACGGAGAAAATTTCTTGTGTCTAAGTGATATCCACCATCATTTCAGGTATCGATAACAGGAATTCATCTTTTGGACACGCTTTGTTCAAATCCTTGAAGTCGACACATACACAGATTTGTCCATTTTTCTTCTTAATAGGCACAATGTTAGCTAACCATGTGGGTATTTTTCTTCTCTCACAAAGATAACATCTATTAACTTCTTTACCTCAGCAATGACTTGCTGCTCTATTTTGATGCGCATTCTTCTTGAGCTTGCTTTACTGGGGTAATATTTTTGTCCACCCAGAGCTTATGAACTGCAACTTCTACCGACAGTCCTGGCATTTCATCATAACCTCACGCAAAATAGTCTTTGAGTTCTGTTAACAGTTTGATCAACTCTACAGATTCTTCATCGTTGAGTAGAGAACTTATAAATGTTTGTCGGGGTTGCTCTTCTGCCCGAGATTAATTTCCTTCAATTCATCAACATTTGATTTGTTTTCCTCCTTAAATTTTGATGGAGCATTTTCTATTAGCTGATCAGTAGAGTCATCCTCCACATCAAGGCAATCCTCTACCGATCTACTAGTAACAACCATACAAAATTTTGAATCATCGAATGGTCCTACTGTACAAAATTCGAGACCCTCTTTCGAGTTAGGAGTTTGACTTTTAACATTCTATAATTTTTCAAAAAGTTGTAATTTAACTTTTGGTATTTGTTTTGGCAAATGTCCTTGCTGAATTAAATTTTGTACACAAGGTGAAAAGTAACCAAAAGGAAATTCTATTAATTCATCAGGATCCTCATCCAAATTTACATGATTTTCAACAATAGTAGAAGTATAAGCATCATAAAATTTGATCATTTTTGAACCAATGCTACAGACGTCCTTGACCTTTAAACTATCAACCTTTTGAGGGATAATCGGAGTAAGGGTCATGGTGTTCACATAGTGGTTTATCAAATCATACATTGTTTCATATTTGGTTTTCTCCGTATCTTATAAGGATATTTTGTACTGAGGTTTCTTCTATTTTATCATCATTATTTCATCTTCAAAATTTTCTTTATCATCAATGTTGATGGTCGGCCTAGTCCGTTCAATAGTTAAGTTGGTTCTTCCTCATCCAAGTCTCGGACCTCGAATTCAGGTGCGCGAACTAAAAGAACCCCCACCAACTCATTGCAAAAGAGTGATGGAAAATTACTGAAGCAGAGTTTAATGGTCTTGCATTATAATTCTTCCAAATCTTCACTTTTATTGGTCACAATCTCACGAGAGAAGACAATTTTCTTTGGAGGCGGTAGTAGGCGGCATTTTCATGAATGTCAACTTCATGAACTAAAAACGGCTGTAAATTTCCCTTGATGCAATGTTCTTTTCCTTCATTATAGCGCTTAATGCACTAGTTTAGAGAGGATGGAACCATGTTGTGTTCGTGAATCCATGGTCGACCAAGTTGAGCATTGAAAGAGGTCCTGGCATCGATGATATGAAACTTACCAGTTGTTACTAGTTCTTCAACCTTCATAAGCAATGTAATTGATCCAAGGGCTCTCTCTCCCTTTTTGTTGAATCTCTTAGCATCATTTTATCAGCCGTAAGCACCTAAGCCTCAATGTTTAAATAGTTCAATGTTCGTAGACTCATCAATTTGAGTGATGCTCCAAAATCTACAAAAACTCTGAACAACAAAAATTTGCTGATGTTAACAGAGATATAGAGTGGACGATTATGGTCGGCTGTACCGAGCAACAAGTCTTCATCTGTGAAGGTTACCCTAGATTGTTCCTTTAATAAGCAAACTTCATCTGAGGTTGTGTTGGTCAGTTGGGCTAAACAAATCTCTGGGTCGAGCAAAGCTGTAACCAGAGATTCTCTCATCTCCTTTGACAGAATTAGAGCGTCGTAGATGCTTAATATGGCTGACAACTTCCTAAGATTAGCTAGAACGTTGTAATCTACTTTGTATGATCCTCCAATTTTCTTTTAAATATGTGGTTCTTCTACTGATAGAGATGGAGGTAGCTCTTCTCGCGTTACTATTTTTTTCCTTTATTTGTCGAAGCTGTTCACGGGGGTAACACTCTTCCGCTCCTTAAGTTCACTTCTGTAATTTCTTCTTGAGATATCATTGTCAAATCTCCTGGTGTTTCTTCTTTGTCGAAAAGATCTAAGTTGATGGCAAACTGTGCATTGTGGCACTTGAGGATTGGTTCCTCACTCTCAGTGCTGTTGTAAGCGGTATTGTTGATGTCTTTTTCAGTCTTGTTAGCGAGCTCATCGGACTCAAGCATGATTTGAGGATCATTTTGGGAATCGATATCAAAGTTAGGTTGGTCATAATCGATTACATTGTCACCAGAAATAGTTAAAACATAGCTGAAATCATAATCATTATATTGATAAGACCCTAGAAGGACAAAAAGATAATCATACAAGGTCAGAGGGAGAAACTCGGTGACTTCCCAAGCTCTCCTATGGTTTGGCCTAAGTTTTGAGGTGAAATTTTAAGGTATTTCATCCTGCCAATTTTATTTTTTAGGGCTTGCATTCGTGTGAAACAATCACACAAATAGCCTGGAAGATGTGAGGATTTAGGTCCTAAAGAATGACAACCTCAAAATCCTAATAAGAGTTAGGGCTTAGATTGTACAATAGAGTTATACAAAGGCCTAAGCATGTTTTGCTGTTGAAGATGATCGTGCTTCCCACCATGCGAGCTCCAAGCTCCTCATCGCGACGAGTCTAAGTATTCTAATGTGTCAGGTTGTGATGTCAAATCAGATGACCCTATGGTTAAGGTTTTTTAAATATTATGGGGTATGTTAAAGTTGATTAGAGCGACACTGGTTAGAATGCTATAGTTCCCTCATTCTGGCACTACTATTTTCTATCGAATTCACTTAGTCCAAATGAATTTACTAAACTCAACCTAATGAGTTCCATACTTTCATTTAGACTGTGGGATGTCCCGTTAGCAACTGTAAGTTACCTCCTCCGAGGGATTCTTGATCATCCGATATAGACGTCTTAATTTAGTTGCAATTTTTTTTGTGATGTTTGGGATTAAATTTCCAGTTGTGTTATATTTTGAATGTTGTGGCGGTGATTTTTATCTTGGTTGATTTTAGTTTTTGTTTTTGTTTTTTGGTTATCCTAGTAGTTTTGGTTTTCATGCAGCGTGTCATCGTTGTTTAACATGCAAGTTTTGTAAGTATAAAAATATAATGTGGAATGTACAACAAAAGACGGTACTGTAAACTGTAAAAGCGTATCTAGCGAGTATTCTAGTTCCATCATCTGAAAGGTCAGTACTTGCAAGGCATGTATGTAATGTTACAAGGGATTTAAATTGCATGAGTAGATAAAGGTTTAGTTACCAAACCCTAAGTTATGATTTAGTTGAGTCTCAGAAGATCCTAGTAGATGATTTTAGGACAAAATACAATAAGTTCAATTTGTCCTTCAAAACATCCAAAAGATTCCAAAGTGCTCGGGATATGACCCTGAACTATTTTGAAGATCTCTTAAATTATTTTGAGTTCATTTCTGAACTTCTCATATTGTTCTATTAGTCATCCTAGTTTAGAGTGTGGCTAACCATTGCTCATTGAAGCTTAACAATTTAATTATCCCAAGGATAGGGTACTTAATTAATCAATTGATGTTTCAATTAAGAGTTATGTGAGTGAGTGCCCCTAAGACAAGTTTGCCCGAAGTTAAAGTCAGGCTTGTAGTGTTTAAAGATGTTAATCACCAATCATATCATTTTCTAAATCCAATCGACTTGGGTTTAGACAGCGAACCTATGTCACTACCAAGCCTTTAATAATCATAATGAATGAAATGGTGATTATAGAAGTTTTGATTTAAGTGTGATAGATTCTTAATAAGTGATCACATCATCCTCAACTTTGGGCTTGAAGAAAGTAAGTAATCATCTTTCTGGCTTAAGCCCATCACTTAAGAATCATTTGATCTTTAATTGACTTCCGAGTCATGAAGATTAGGATAACTACGTTTTTAGTTGATGTTGTGCAAGGGTATTGAATGGTTTTCTACCATTTAGCCCCATTGTATTTCAATCATCCAAACATGTTTATTAAGATCAAAATTATCCATTTTCCCTTTGATAATTCTAAATTTTTTATTAAGGCACCAAAGTCCTAAAATTACCACTTTGCCCATGGGGCACGTTTAAAGTGTTATATCCATTAAGTTATTAAAATGTTAGAGGTGGATATGTGGACATTTTAAAATTTGATTTAATTTAGATAATTATTTGAATTTAGAAAATAAGATTTTCAAAAGTTAATTTATTTAGTTATCCAAAATAAATTTTCTATTTATGGAAAAATTATTAAAGGTTTCCTAAGGTCAGATAAACACTTAAGCAAAATTTCATGATTTTTTGAATCAAATTTCTATTTTTATTATTTAATTTTAGATAAGTTTTCATGATTTATCTAAATAGAAAATAGTGTTTTAATTACAAAATTTTTTTTATACTTTTAGTAGACTCCTCTGAGTCTAGAAAACTTAGAGAATTAAATTTTATATTTTGTCATTTCTAATTTATTTAATATAATTTTTTAGTGAGAAAATATGAAAAATTCATTTTTAAGCCTTTAAAATTTATTTTCAAATTAGAAAAATTAGAGAAAATGTCCTAATGAATTCTAAGTGATCAGGGAACAATCCCACTCATTTTGAATCATTTTTTGTATTTTTGAAATTTTCGATTATTTTAATTATTTTAATTCAAAGTATATTTTAAAAATGAAATATTTTCACAAAAATGGTTTTTATTTTTATAAAATACCCCTAATCACAAGGAGCTCATAAAAATAATTTTCATAATTTTTCTAAGCATATTTAATTTAATATAATTATTTTTATACAAAAAGCAAGGTTTCCTTAAGAAATCCATTTTTTTGCCTAGACTAAGTCAAATAATTTTAATATTTTTACAGTGGGTAGACATAATTTTTATGAACAATGTGGAGTTAAATACCCTGTATTAATTTTTATAAATTATATATATATATATATATATATATATATAATTTATAAAAATTAATACAAGGTATTTACATTTAACTATGTATAAATATTCACAAAATAATTCAGAGCATCACAATATTTTTTCTAGATTTCTCTGACCATAGGAAACCTACTAAAATTATTCTCATAATTTTTTAAATGATATCTTGATTTATATAATTAAAATAAGCCAAAATGGTCACCTTAGTTTGAAAATTAGGGTTAGAAGCATAGAGATGCCCTCTGACCATGAAAAAATCAAAAGACATGACCTCTGTCATGAGGAATAAACCCTCAAAATTTCAAGCCATGGTGAAATGTTTAAAACCATGGAGAATTAAAATACCATAGACGGTATTTAATTAATTAAAATCAGGGAGTGTAAAAATAATTTTTATTTTTAGTCCACATTATTCTCCTCTGTTTGCTAAGCAAGAGGGTATTTTTCTTATATTTTTTTGATTTTTTTAGAGAATGATATGAATTTTTGAAGTTTAGGCATCTAAAATAATTAAAAAATCCATATTTTTCTACTTATCCACGTGGCGCCAACTCATACTCGTCCTCTCCGAAGGCTCCACGTGTCGCTCTGCCATTTGATGCCGCTAGCCACGTAGCCTACATGTGGACCTCACTTTATGCACCATGGATCTGTTCGGCTTGATCTCCTTCATACATTGTATATACGCGCAATCAGACGGCTGTCCGTTATCGTCCTTAAGTGACCAAACCCATGAGCCGTTCACACTAAAACCTTAAGATCTTGGCTTAGACTGAACCAAATCATGTGGGGTTTATTCCTAAACCTTCATCTACTCAAGAAGAACACACTATATGGTTTATATGGTATGAAATACAGTAAATACATATGGAGGGTCGAAACAATCTCAGTTTAGGGTTGGAGTTCAATACCTTTTTCTGAGCGGGGAGGTCTTAATCAGATGGTTGTGTTAGCTTTGATTGCTCCCAACAAACCTTTGGATGAAGTCTCAAGCCTTGGTGAATGGTCTATGTATGAATTTGATCAAGCTTGATTTCATGTGTTGGTCTAGAGCTAGCTTAGAGGCTGTTTCAGAGGGGGCTTTCATGGGGAATCAACTTCTTTCACTGTGGGGATGGAGTGTGCATAGTTAATTCGAGTTTAGTTCACTGTGGAGATGTGGGGAGTTTTTTCTTAGTTATAATAAAAATTTGAGCTCGAAATTGAGCTTCCACAGTGGGGATCAGTGAGGGAAAATGGTGGGCTTGAACTGAGGAGGTCTTAGGGAGTCTCTGAGAACAATTTAGCAGTGTTTCCTTAGGCAAATTGTAACTCTTCTTTCTTGCCCATGGAAGTGAGTTTTAAATGAAAATGGCCTAGCGTGGCTGTCATGGCCAATTGAGTGGTGCAAAATGGTGCTTAGGTGGAGGGTTTTAAAGTGCTAAAACTAATTAAAATTGACCAGCTCATATGGGTGAGTTTGGGTTTCAATTTTATCTTGGGGCTCTGGATTTTGGTTTTTTCTAGCCACTAGGCTGGCCGGCAGAGCCAGGAGAGGAGGCCAGGAAGTTAGGTGAGCCAGTGGGATGGTCAATTATAATTAACCCTCAATGGCAAGTGATGATGGGGAAGATTTTTTGTTAAGGCCCATAAATGGGCATAAATCCCTTAATTTAGGGATCCAATGGTCCATAGCTCACCATGGCTAGTCCAAGGGGGTTTATCCTGGTCAATAGAGCATACTTAGTGGCTGTGGTGTCATCAATTTAGTGGCTTAGGCATGGCTAAGTCAAGTTTTGTGCATGGGTCCAATTTGGGTCCAAATTGCCAAAAGTTGGGTGGGTTAGGCTAGACATGACATTGAGCCAAATTGATTGATTAACATTGTGTAGATGATTGTTATGAAGATCTTTGGTGAAGGATTGAAAAGATATTGAGTATAATTGGAAGCTCCATTTGAAAGATATTGGGATTTTGGTCAATTTGAGCATGTTGGGCTAGACTTGGATCTAGATTGGGCTAAGGTTAGGTGAGGTTCAAATTGATTATTGAAAATGGTCTATATGAATTTCATAAAGAGTTTTCAACATAAATTGGGTGCCAATATTGGGGTTAAGATGTTCAATTTGGTGGAATTTGGGGACATAGCCAATTTAGAGCAAATTTGGGAAATTTTAGATTTAGGTTAAAATTAATTGAAATTGAGGTTCACCAAGGCCAGTTTAAAGTTCAAATTGATGTGTAGGATTGTTATGACGAGTTTAGGATTTAAATTGGGGCAAACTGAGTAAGCTATGGGGTTCAATTTGGTGGGATTAAGTCATAGGGCCAAACATGGGGATTTGACTTAGATCAAGATTGAACAAAAAGCATCAGCCAATTAGGATTGTATTTGGTTGATATTGGTCATATGAAGGGTTAATTTGAGTTTATAACTGAAATTGAGGAAAATTAGAACCAAATTGATGGACATTTAAGGTGAATTTGGGGAAATTGGGCCTTTAAAGATAATTTGGGGATTTTGGTAAAAAAATGGTCAAATTGACCAACTTGGCTTCAATTGGAGATTCCAAATTGGTTTTGGAAACATTTGGAGTGATTTTGGAGGTTTTGGGAAAGTTTGGGGTGCCAAGGGTATTTTTGTAATTTTGACAAATTTGGGGTATTTTGGTAATTTTGGGTGATTTTGAGCAATTTGGGTATTTTAAAAAGGTTTGTGGGGGTATTTTGGTAAATTTGATATTTTTGTGGTCTTGGGTAAATTAGGTATTTTAAAAAGTTATTTTGGTAAATTTAGAATTTTTTTGGTGGTTTTGGGTAATTTGGGTATTCTGAAATAGTTTGAAATGATTTTTGAATAAATTCGGGTATTTTTTGGGTGAAATTGGGATTTTTGACCAAGTTTGGGATTTGGGGGTGTTTAGGTAATTTGGGTATGTTTGGGGGTAAAAAGTAAAATTGAATATTTTTGGTATAATTGGGAAACCAACTACCATATGTGAGTTATGGACCAATGAAATCCCCATTTGGTTCCTCTATGTACTAGTCTTAACTAAACCCTAGCCTAGGGCTAGTGGGTCTAGGGGACCATCTACATGAGTCTCCAAAAAGATAAAGGGGTCAAAGTCAACAATTTTGAATTTTAGGATTGTGAGTGACAGTGAGTGCAAGTGGGTGCAAGTGATTGAACCAGCTCCAGACCAACACCTAAAGTCAACCCTAAGGTGAATCAGTCTGACCCCACCTTCTAAGTGCTAGATGTTAGGACCAGTATATGAAACTTCAAGTTGAGGAAAGATGAGTTTAGAGTTTCTAATGGTGAGGGTTACTTTTCTAGTTTTCTAGGAATAGTTAATAAGAAAATCCTATAGTTAGACCTTAGGCAAGTAAAGAGGGAAAACTAAACCTCAACCAAAAGTGAGGTCAACAAACGAACCCCCAATAGGTGTGGTGTGCTAGGTAAAGCACACCACGCGTATTGGCATTGACAGAAGAGATCAACAAAAGCAATACAAACTCCTAAGTCAAAAGAACTAAAAAGAATTGTAGAATTTGAGTGCTAGTTGTTTCCACTGGGGAATATGATAGGTGAGTATTTGATCAAAATCAAAGAGTAGAAACACTAGTTGGGGATTGGAGAGTGGGTTTCAAATTATCGAGTTTCATGTGTTTATAGAGGATGAGAATCAGTATGTAGGTGCTGACCCCAAGATGGGAATTGAAATTTGGGTATCAATCCCAAAAAAAAGAGTCAAAATTTAGGTATTGACCTTGAAAGGAGGGAATTAGAATTTAGGTATTGATCCGAGGTGAGAGTTCAAATTTAAGTGTCAATCTTAAAAAGAGAGTCGGAAGTTAGGGACCACCTCAAAGTGACGGAATCAGAAGTTTGGGAGTGATTGTAAAATGAGAATTGAAAATTAGGGATCATTCTCAGAAAGAGGATCAAAAGTTTGGGACCAACCTCAAAAAGAGGGAATCAGAAGTTAGGGACTGATTCCAAAACGAGAATTGAAATTTAAGGATAAAATCTCAAAAAGATGATCGGAAGTTAGGGACCAACCTCGAAGAAGGGAATAAGAAGTTAAAGACTGATTCCAAAATGAGAATTGAAATTTAAGGATCGAATCTCCAAAAATAGAGTCGGAAGTTGGGGACCGACCTCGAAAGGAGAGAATCAGAAGTTAAGGACTGATTCTGAAACAAGAATTGAAATTTAAAGATAAAATCTCAAAAGAAGATCAAAAGTTAGGGACCGACCTCAAAGAGAGGAAATCAGAAGTTAGGGACCGATTCCAAAATGAGAATTGAATATTAAGGATCAATCTCAAAAAGAGAGTCGAAACTTAGGGACCGACCTCGAAACGAGGGAATCAAAAGTTAGGGACTGATTCCGAAACAAGAATTAAAATTTAAGGATCAAATCTAAAAAAGAGGATCAAAAGTTAGGGACCGACCTCAAAGAGAGGGAATAAAAAATTAGGGCTTTTATTGTTGAACTTTATCTGTCGAGCATTTAATATTTAGTCTTCAGCGTTAGTTTGTATGGTTTAATTTCAACGTTAAATTGATGTGTTGGTATGAAAAATGTTCGTTTGTAATCGTTTGGATTTTATATATGAATGTGAGTTTTGGGTTGTTTGTGAAAATATGTGTTAGAAAATTGTTTAATTATGAGTATAAGTGTTTAATAAAGTTAATTCGAGGTTGATGTGGTTTGATATATAATAGATTCCAAAAGAAAATTGAATTATGAAAGTTTTTTATGTTGGCACCAGATTTGGTGCCTGAGGCACCAGTTTCCCAAAAACGGACAAACTTACTTAAAATTGTGAAAAACCTCTGTAAATTCCCATTTTCACTTCTTGGGTTATCTCTTACCTCTAAACCAAAGTTGAAACTCAACCTAGGGCTTTCCATTTGGTGGATTTGATGAGATTTGAAGGCTAAAAAGTCTTTGATTCTATCTTCCCTGGGTAAGAGCTTCACATTAACTTAGAAATATTTTATTTTCACCACGGATTTTTCCTACATTATGGAAATAAAAAATTTTGAGTTTTTATTGAAGAAGTTTAAAGAGAACCCATGGTGAAAATTTTCTTACAAAATATTCCTACTTTTGGAGTTTGTATTATGGTATTGTGAATTTATTTGGATTTTATGTGAATTTATTTAAAAATTTCTATGGCTCCAAGAGTGAGGAGAGGAAAGCCTTTGAGAAATTTTGATGTGAGGCTATTCATAAATTTGAAGGCTTGGTACAATTATAATACTATGATGGGGACCAGAAAATTTATTCAGGAATGCATTTTCAAACCTGGGAGGAGAGATTAAAAGGTTTATAATTGCTCGAAAGTGGGAAACTTGTTACTACTTCACTGCAGTAGCCATTGTTCCTTTGGTTCGAGAATTTTATGCCAATGTGTGAGTGACTAAGGACGAGCACATTTATGTTAGAGGTAAACATGTTGAATTTACTAGAGAAAGAATCAATGCACTTTATGGCTTGCAGAATGAATTTCATTGTGAGTACACTACATTTCTAATTTTTGATTCATCACTTAATGAATTAATTGCATGAAGATTAAGAATAATCACAAAGTCAATTTCTCCACTTCCATGTTAACTATTCAATCTAAATCATGGAATTACTTTATCTCTGCAAAATTGCTTCCAACTAATCACCTGAGTGAACTAACTAAGGAAAGAGCATTACTGACTTTTTTCATTCAAAAATTGATAGTTGTTGATATTGATGCTCTTATTATGCATAATGCTCAGAACATTACTACAAGTGGGATAGCTAGTGGTTTTGGTTATCCTGCTCTGATTTTCACTTTATGTGAACAATCAGGAGTAGAATTTGATAAGAATGAAGAAATGCTACAACCACTTAAGCTAATTGGAAAACCCATAATGTACAAATTTGAATCATTTGTTGGATCTATAAGTGAAAGTAGTGATAGACCATTAACATCACCTGCAGGACCATCTACTTTTAGTTCTGTTTCACTTGAAAATATTATGGAGTAGCTAATGATTCAACAATCAGATTTTATAGCAATGAAGAACATAATACGTGGTTTAGAAGCAAGAAATGATTACAATGATGACTATAAGCAAAGACGAGTACAACATGGCATTGAATATGAAGAGGAGACGGTTAAATTTCTGAGGGGTGTTCATACTGTACAATTTCCTACATGCCCAAGCTTCACGCCTTATGTGTAAGAAAAGGAAGAAGAAGAGGATGAAGAAGAAGAAGAAGATAAAAAGGATGAGGAGGAAGATGATGAATAATGATTTATTATGTTTTTTCTATTTTTATTTGTTGTTGCTTGTTTCATTTTGTTGTTGGTATGATTGGAACAATTTATGTGTTTTGAATGTGGAACTACTAAACTTGCTTGTGTGTAACTGTACATTAAAGATTTTTATTTTTCAGGATTGTTAGTTTCCTTAATTTACTATTTATCTCTTTAATTTATCTTTTTTTAGCAAATCCTTTGATATATTATGTTTCATTTAATGGTTTAAAGCCTGTACTTTTTAAATTAGTACCTGCAATATGTCAGAGCCATGTTTCATATTCAGAATCCTCTACATGTTAGTTTTATTTTTATACATTTATCATTCTCTTTCACCTACAAGTTTTTGTACCACATGCTTTAGTTATGTTGACCTCATTTTTTGTTGAGGCCTAGATTTTTTCCTCTTTAATAGTTTAGGGTCTAGCCATAGAGTTTTTCTGTTGACTATTTTTAGAGGACTGGAAAAAGAACCCTCAACATTAGAAATTCTAAACCTTTCTTTACTCAACTTGAAGTTCCACATGTTGGTCCTAACCTCTAGAACTTAGTAGGTGGGTTCAATATGGTGGAGCTCAAGGGTAGTCCCCTATAGGATGGTTAGACCTTACGATTAACCCTGTGTGATCTGGTTTTGGTTGGACTAGCTTGCACACACTTTCTTACACACCCCAAACCCTAGAACCTCTTGGGTGTCTCCTAGCTCCTTCGGGAAAGCTCATATAGATGAACCTATACCTCTGGTCTTTGGCTAAGAGGGTTAGAGCCAGCATATTGAGCATCCAAAATGAATCCTCATACGGCTCATATTGGTTTGATATGGCTTTATGGCTTGTTGGCCCATTTTGGCCCAAAATCGCAAATTACCAAAATACCCCTACAACCCTAATTCTTGCTAAAATTCTCGAAATACCCAAATTTTTCCACAAATCACCTCAAACCACTCCCCACTGCCTAAATGGATCAAAATTCACCAAATTTTTAAAATACCCCCAAAAATTGCCAAAATTATCAAAATGCTCCTTATGACCTACAAATTCCAAAAATTCCCAAAAATTACAAAATCATCCCAAATATTCCCAATTTCAATTTTTAGCTATCACATTAACCAATTTAATAAATTTTACCCAAAATGACCAAGCACCCCAATTTGCCCTTAAAGACCCAAATGTCCCCAAATTAACCTCAATTTTGACCCAATTAGCTCCAATCTTGCCTAATTTCAATTCCAAATAAAAATTCAGCATCACCAATCGTACTTTAAACAAAATTCAAGCCCAATTTGGTTCAATTACAAGCTCAAATTTACTCAAATCAAAAAGCCCCAATTTTGACCATATGTTTAAATCCACTAAATTAGCCCCCCAATTCAATTTAAAATCACTTGAAATTTTTCCAAACTCTTCATGAAATACTCCTACACCAAACTCAACATTAAATTATCCCCAATTTTAGCCCAAATTCAATCTCAATTTCAAAAGCCCAAGCCCGCTACATTTAATTTCAAAAGCCCAATTTAAATCCAAAAGCCCACATGACAAACTCTTCTTTCATCATGAACTTAATTAAAACTATTTCCCAAAGTTATAATTTCATGATTTCATCAAAACAAATTTGACCTCATGACAAGCCCTCTCAAAATACCAAAAATTCCAAAAATCCCTTCTCATGAAAATTAGCCAAGCCAAGGACAAGTCATGAAGCCACTCCCAAGCCATAGGCAAGCCATGAGAGCCATGCCACATCATCAAACTATTATTGGCAAGAAGCCAAGCCACTTTCAAATATCCTTAAGATTCTTTTAACCCCTTCCATGAATCACTCTAACCCATGTTTAGCCAAATCTCCTTGGATAGAGACCTCACCATGATGATTGAGCTGAGCCATCTAATTTTCTTCAACCTAAACCTTCCTTGAGGGGTGAACTCAGCTTCAAACCATAATTGTACCCAAAATAGCCCTTCCCTCATACTATTTCAATTTACACATGGCCAACCCTGATTGACTTCACCAAATCCAAGCCCTGACCTCCCTGGACTAGATAGTGACTTAAGTCTGGCCAGCCGGCCACCTAAGCTGCCGAAAAATTCATGGCCAAGGGTTCCCCCATGGCTAAAACTCAAAATTAAACCCATACAAGCTGTCTCATCCCAATTGAATTTTTTCACCTTGTTGGCATCCACATAAGCAACCCAAAGCACCCACCAATTGCCCTTGGTGGCCTCTCATTCCCCCTCTATTTCAACCACCCTCCATGGCCAAAATAAGAGAGCTTGAAATTCGTTCGAGAGACTCTGCCAAATTTCTTTCAGAGCTTCTTCAAGACCTCCTAAGTGCAATTCAACCATTCCTCAGCCCTCTCCTCCACTGAACAAAGCCCATTTTCTAACCTTAATTTGAGTTCAAAACAGGACGTCTCCAAAACCTCCACAAAATTCAAATTAATTGCACCCACACCATCCCTACATTGAGAGAATAAGATCCCCCACAAAAGCCCCATCACCATGCGCCCTAAGGTGGACTTTGATAAACACCACAAATCAGCCTTGATCGAAATTGGGTCTAAGCATTTCACCATTGCTTGAGGCTTCATCTTGAAGCTCTTTGGACTCAAGGCAAGCTTTTGGAAGCACTCAATCGAGGCCACACCTCTTAGGCAAATTTATTAAGCCATAACTATAAACTGAGCTTCATTTAACTCTCCATGCTTATAGAGTTGATTTAAGGGTTGATTAATTGTATGGATATGTTCTCCTATTGAAGATGACTCCATAGTAACAAACCACACTTAATTTAATTAAGTATCTGTTGACCTCACTTTTGGTTGAGGTCTAGAAACTTCTTTAGTAGCCTAGGTCTAGCCATAGGACTTTNGACTATAGATATTTTTACATTAATTTAAATTCAAATATTTTTGGTATTTTTGATATTTTAACAAAACAATAAAAACTTCTAAAGATAACTTGAGTTTATGTAAAAGAAAAACACTTAATATGGAATATATTTCTCCTTATCATGAATCACTAATAAGTATAGGAATTATGTTGTGGAAGTATGCAAATTGTGTTGTGTCAAATAGGGGCAATATTATTCTTTACGCTTACTAGAGATGCTATAAAGAACATTGACTAATTTAAAGTTTGAATAGTTTTGAAGACTGACTAGGCAGGGAAGATACCAGCTCTCACTTTAGAGTTCCCTCGATTCCCTCCACCTGGGGGCTAACATCTCGTATCAGAACCTAAAACAATAAAAGTTGGGGGCTTTAACCTGTCACTTTAAAGTCCTCTAACTCTACACCCATCAATGAATGTTTCAGTGGGGGCTTTAACCTGTCAATTTAAAGTCCTCTAACTCTACACCCTTCACAAATTATTTCCCTATTTATTTGCACTCAATCATATAAGCTATATTCTCATTCATACAACCTCTTGAGATTCTTTCCAATTGTTGACTGAGACAATACATGTTCTCACAACAAATTTTAACATATAGATAGGTCAAATCAAGAAGTAAATGAAGTACATGAAATTAAATCAACATAACTTCTTCCAACATTAAAGATTAATACTCTCCACAACTTCCATCCAACACTTTAATTACATATCATTTTAAAGAGAAAGATAAAGAAAACTACTTAGAATCCATGGAGAAAACAAAACCACACTTTAGTTTAAAAGTAGAAATCATTGTCAAACCAACAAGAAGTCTCGATTAAAACCAAAAATAGTTTATTAATAAAGATAAAAAACTTATCGTAAATCCTCCACCAAACTCTTGAAGTTCCTTTGAATCTCTTCTCTTTTACAACACTCTTAACTCTCTCAATAAAATTAAAAATAAAAAAGATAAAGTAAATTTGTGGTGCTAAAAATCTCTCCAAAAGTTCTTCTCAGGACTCCCCCTTTTCAAGCACACTCTCCCTTTTCAATCACACCCCTTTTCAAGCACACTTCTAAAAGTCTCAACTTCCTTCTTTTATAAATTTTCAAGAGGTGCCTTGGTAACTCTTAAAAATGTGTTCAAATTCGATGTATTCTACAAGGAATGCCTCCTTTCACAAGTCTTTTAATCATATTTTTGTTTTTAGTGGTCATAACCACTCTCTTTAGCCAATAGGTGCCTCAAATGTCCCTTCAAAATTCAGCAAAATGAATTAATCCGTCAAATAATTGCCTCTAGCGCTTAGGTGCAACCTTCTCTATTTCACCGGGGCTTAAGCGCCGGATCTGGCACTTAGGCACCATTTTTACATTTTTGCTCTAAATTTGATCCTTTTCACTCATTTTAGCATTTTTCACCTTTTTTTTGAACTTGAAAAGAAAACACACAAGTACCTTCCATTAAAGCGCAATATCTCAAAAATAGGTATAAAAATGTGCCTAAAAACACTATATATTTTTGGTGTATCAAATTTCCCTAAACTTAAAATGTTACTTGTCTTCAAGTGACACTTGAATCTTTAAAATTTAAATAAGTATGATATGTATATGTGTTTCTTTAGCAGTTACTAAATTTACATCTAGAAAAATAGTAGTTCAATTTAGAAAAAAATATTTAGTAAATCAAACTAACTTAAAGTTTAGAGATTTTTAATGTTAAGAAATATCAAAATATGAGTTTTTATCTAATTCAGAAATATTATAGATTTTCCAAATATAGAATTTAGTCCTTTTATTATCTCCACTTAAAAAAAGTTTATTAAGAATAATTTTAATTACTATATTATATTCTTAAGCTTAAGAATTTCTCAAGTCTTATACTTTTAAAATATCAAATGTGGAACCAATTTTTGATTAGGTACTAATCCTTAAGCTTTTGCTCCCTTATTTTTTTTCTTTTTCTTTTTCTTTTTCTTTTTTTTTTCTTTTTCAGGCAAGGATTACTATATCTAGATAGGTCTTAATAGTTTTGAATTCCACTTCTCCTTTCTTAAAATAAAGTTCTGATATAATTCTTTTACTTATAAATATAATAATAGTTTTGAAAATTATTTTTAATAAAAGAAATTTAAGTATTAAAAATAAAAGTCTAAATTTCTAAATTTTTCAAAAATACAATTTTTCTTACTAAAGATTGTTACACTATATTTAGCATTTTCTACACTAAAAACTTTTAACTGAAAGTATTTCTTCATTACTCAGAATTTTAATTAAATTTTCTTACTCATTTCTATAATCAAATTTTACTTCCCTAATATAACTTCATATACATGCCTTACTCATTTCTAAAATCAAATTTTACTTCCCTAATATAACTTCATATACATGATCATTTTTTCTTTTAAAATCAAATTCACTATAACACATTTCAGAACAAATAAAATTCAAGTTTTGAAAATGTTTTTCATTCCCCCCTCCAAACTTACATTTTTGCAAGATTAAATAGTTTAGCAGCAGATATATAAAGAAGCAGGACTAAATATTTAAATAAAATGCTTACAAGAATTTTTATACACTAATTATAAAAGTTTAAAACTAAAATTGGAGTAAAATTAATTTTTAATCAATTTTCCATCCTTTTAATTTTAATTCAACATGTAGAGACTCATTAGACTTCTAAGTAGTGGGTACAAACATAAAAACAAACAAACACACTAACTTTGATTTCACAGTCCAAACATAAAAATAAGCACACTGACAAGATAAAAGAAAGATACAAAGTAGCAATTTTTTGAATTTAAAGTTTAAAATTAAAGCTAGCAAGATTTTCAATTTTTAAAAGACATAGAAATAAGTTCAATCCTAACTAACTAAAACACTCTACTCAACACACAACAACAATTACTACTTTAAAATTTAAAACAAAATACTAAAAAAACACAAACATCACAATAATAATTAAACAAAAAAATACAACACATCACACAGTCCAAACAAGCACATAACTCAAATGTATGAAGTCCAAACCACGTAGTACATCACATAATACAAATACAAAAATAACTCAGTTCTCCTCCTCCTCATCAGAATCACCGCTATTCCAAACATCTATAGGCTCATAATTAGGGTATATAGGATATGAAGGAAATTTCACTCCTTTGTTACCCCTAATGAGGCTCTCCAAAGATGAGTGAAATTTCTCCTCATAATCACTATGCCTTATAGCATACCCATCAATATGATCTACAAAGTTTTTAAAATTTTGTACCTTATCTGCGGTATAATTAACATTGTCCATCATCCTTTGGAATAATAGATCATGAGTTTCAATAGACTCCCACTAGAAGTAGATGCTCTTGAGGTAGATGGCCTAGATGTAGAAGCAACAGAGGTGGATGCAACAGACGTCGACATTCCATAAAGTCTTAAAATTCCTCCTCTCTAATAAAAAATAGAGTGTTCAGAATACAACTTCACATTTACACTTGTAATTGGCTTAAGAGGCAACAACACTTCTTCCCAGCTATCATATCTCACTCCAGCCTGCTCACACAAAGAAAAGATCAAGGAAGCCAAACCCAGACCTGTAGTAGTAGTGATAGTGGCAGAACTGATGATAGTCTGACAAATCAAAGCTCTAATATTGATAAAATTGCCTTCCAGAATATAATAATTCAACTTTACTCTCTCCATCGTAACTTCACTAAGATGAATTATCGGTAATAAACGAGTTGAAATAAAGTAGTGCCACGCCTTCGATGGTGCACTTAACTTTGAAGTGGAAAAGTTGACTCTCCTCTCATTTGTAATTTTTCAGAGTCCCCTTCCAACAGTCAAATATGAAATAATCTCGTTCAGTTCCATCTCAGTTGGAATATAGTTCACATAAATACACAAAGTATCAGGTGGTAAATGGTAGAACATATTGATTACCTCCGGTGAAAAAGGTACCACTTTGCCTCTAACCATGACTCTGTCCTCTTCCGCCTCAAGAAGGTTTGCATAAAACCTCCAAACTACAAAAATAACACTGAAAACAGAATCATTCCCATTGTCAAATGATCAAATCTTCCATGGATCCACCTTGATTTTTGAAATGCCTCTCAGAAATCGATTTCTGTGACTATAGAGCGTCAATATACCTATTCTGAGCTTTCTAACTCACAAATTTGCTCGAACCAAAGTGGGTCTTTCCCTTACTCCTCTTCATTCTAGGGGCCATTCTACAAATTTCACAAAATTCCGCAATAACTTCAAAAATCAAGTCTAATCCACTAAACTTAAGTCCTATAACTATAAACTACACTTTCTATATAATTTCCATAGATTTTTCCTTCACTTTTCACCATGAATAGTGAATTTTGGGTTTTTCCAAATCTACTCAAAATGCATGATGAAAATTAAAAATCTTTACATAGAAGTGAAGCTCTTACCTTAAGAAATCCAAATCTAGCAAATTTGGCTCAAATCCACAAGGAAATCTCCACAAAAAGGTTTACTCTAGACTTCAAAACTGTGAACTCAAAAGGAAGAAGATGACGTTGGGAGTAAAAATGGCAATTTTTGGGGTTATTTTTCACCTTTAACCATTTGCGAACCGGTGCTTAAGCGTGGATAAGTGGCGCTTAGGCGCCTGCCTCTCGGGTTACATCGTACTTAAGCGCGAGAATGTGACGCTTAGGCGCCAGTGCATGATTTTTGATATTTTTGAACTTAAGTAAAATGCACTATTAGCCTAAGTATACCACCCCTAAATGGTATTACAACACTTAAATGACTATATTCCTCTCTCTTAATTTGTCTCTTTCTCAAAATTCTCCAATATAACTAATTCAATTTGAGGCTAAAATAACACAAATTTTCACACAAACAAACACATATGTTCATTTACGAACTAGTACAAGTATATGTAGCACTTAATTCCCATTCCAAATAGTCTCAGATGAGAAACTTTTCTTAAATATAAACACTAAACAAACATTCACAATTAAATACATAAAACATAAACACTAAAAATAAGATTTAACACTAACACATAAAATAACTACTCCTAACAAACAAACTCAAACACAGAACTTAATTCCATTCTTCATTTTTTGAGACAAATTCATGTCTTTCATTAGTCTCTCCTTTGGCATTCGGAATATAGAGTTGATAAAACGGATGGTGGTGACGAGCTTTGATACAATATTCTTCAATCCATTTCTGCTTAAGATACTTCGCCTTTTCCGCTTCCTCTATATAACTGATATGGATAAATTGCATTTTTAATTGCCATCTAATATGTTCTAGAAGTGCGTTAACTTCATTTACCTTTTCCTCAATTGAAGCCACACCAACCTCAATTTTATTGATCTTTTATGTTATTCCTTCAATACTAACGGCTAAGAAACCATTATACATCTTTTGAGCACTATGACTAATGAATTTATTCCTCGTGGCCTCTTTCTTTTTCTTCAAATTCATCTTTCATGAAGATATTTTCTCTAAATCTCTCTTTCTCTTAGACTTTTAGGGCTAAAAATTATTTTAGGGTGAAATTCCATCACAAAACCCTTCTATTTATAAGCATAAATCCTTCCAATAACTCCTAAACACGTCCTAAGACTGTCGTGACACGTTTCAGTTAACTAATTGATAGTTATAGCTTCTAGAAATTGAATTTTACGCATGGTTTTTAACATCCATGGTTAAGCGCCAAATTTTGGCGCTCAAGCGCTAGTGCTCACTTTTGCATCAATCAGCTTAACGTCCAAATACTCATTCTAGCATGTCTAGATCACTAAATAAAGTCTTAAAATCATTACTAACATATAATAGTCTCTCGAAAAAAAACTACCCTAAATTTTCTTAATCACACACAAACAACAATCAAATCAAAATACACTAA
This sequence comes from Phalaenopsis hybrid cultivar, assembly GCA_002079205.1. NCBI lineage: Eukaryota > Viridiplantae > Streptophyta > Magnoliopsida > Asparagales > Orchidaceae > Phalaenopsis > Phalaenopsis hybrid cultivar. The sequence goes on from JXCR01134970.1 coordinate 45,845, forward strand.
TAACTATGGGTTGGCTCCCACAAAGCACTTGGTTTTACGTCATTAGCCCAATGTAACAAGTGCTTATTATGGTCGACCCAACACATTTGATCATTAAATTTACACTGATCCCCAAAAAAGTAAGGTTTGAGTATATGACCACTCACTTTAACTACTTTCTCAGTTTTAGGATCTTTGTTATTCACAGCGGCATAAGAATAAACTCTTATCACAACAAATGAGCCCATCCACTTGGACTTAAGTTTGCCTGGAAATAATCTTAACCTTGCATTATATAGAAAAACTTGTTGCCTTGACTGAAAATTTTTAATAAGAATCCATCGATCATGCCACATTTTCATCTTTTCTTTTTATATCTTAGCACTCTCATAAGACTCATTTTTTATCTCTTCAAGCTCATTTAAATGTAATAATTTTTTCTCACCAGAATCTTTCAAATTATAATTGAACTCTTTAATCCCCAATATGCTTTATGCTCAAGTTCAATTGGTAAGTGACAAGCTTTCCCAAATATTAGCCTATCAATATGCCTTATGCTCAAGTTCAACTAGTAAGTGACAAGCTTTTCCAAATATTAGCCTATAATGAAGAACATTCTTATAGGAGTTCTGTATGCAGTCCTATAAGCCCACAAAGCATAGTCAAGTTTGGCTGACCAATAGATTCCTATAATGAGTTCTGTTGGCAAGCTTTCCCAAATATTAGCCTATATGGGGACATTCCTATAAGAGTTCTATATGCAGTCCTATATAGTCAAGTTTGACTGACCAATCATATTTTGTTGGATTTAAAGATTTTTTCATAATTCTTTTAATTTCCTGATTGGATAATTCAGCCAAACCACTTGTCTGAGAATTTTTCCATAATTCTTTTAATTTTTTGATTGGATAATTCAGCCAAACCACTTGTCTGAGGACAAACAGTAGAAATTTTATGGTTTATATGATATTTCTTTAATAATTTCTCCATTATGACAGTTCTGAAATGACTTACCCCATCAATTATGATAACTCTCAACATCCCAAATCTACAAAATATGTTCATTTTCAAAAAAATTGTAACACTTTGAGCATCACATCAAGGTAAAGAAACAACTTCTATCCATTTGGATACATAATTCACTGCTAACAGTATATATAAATTTCCGTAATATGGTATAAATGGTCCCATGAAATCTAATCCCCAAACATCAAATATTTCAACTTCTAGTATAGATTGAGGGGCATCCCATTTCTTCTAGAAATATTGTCTACTCGTTGACATCTATCATAACTTTTGATATAAGCATTAACATCTCTAAAGATAATAGGGCAATAGAATCCAGATTGTAAAATTTTGTATGATGTTTTATCAACACCAAAATGTCCCCCAAAATTATGAATTATGACATTTTTGGATAATTTCATAAGTTTCTTCTAATGTTACACATCTTCAAATAATTGTTATGACATTTTTGGATAATTTCATAAGTCTAAAGGTACAAATCTTTGAATAATCATATTCTTTCCTTGTTTATATAAAAATAGGTCATCCCAAAAATAAGTCTTAGCTTCAGAAATAAATTTTCTGTTGGCATGTCATTCCATATGGTATAATACCGCTAACAAGAAGGTTCACAATGTCGGCATACCACGAAACACGCCACTCATTAATATTGAACAATTTTTCATCTAGAAGATGTTCATTAATTTCTTTTTCAAAATAGAGTAGTTTCTCTAACTCAAGCCTGGACAAATGATCAACAATTTGATTTTCAGTTCCATTTCGATCTACTATTATAAAATCAAACTCTTGCAAAAGAAGAATCCTTCTTATAAGTCTTGGTTTAGAATCATTCTTTTTCATTAAGTATTTAATAGTAGAATGATCTGTATGCACTACGTAATGAGTTTTAATTAAATATGGCCTGAATTTATCAAAGACATATACTATCACTAATAACTCTTTTTTAGCTATTGTATAATTAATTTGGGTTTTATTAAGAGTTTTATTAGCATAATAAATCACTTTAAAAATTTTATCATATCTTTGTCCTAAAACAACTTCAATAGCATGATCACTAGCATCACACATCAGTTCAAAAGGTTTTCCGCAATCTGATGAAAATATAATTAGTGCAATGATTAATTTTTCAATAAATAACTCAAAAGCTTTTAGGCACTCTTCATCAAAATTGAATATTGCATCTTTCTCCAGTAAATGGAATAAAGGCTTAGCAATTTTTGAAAAGTCTTTAGTATATAGTTTGTACAATCCAACATGTCCTAAAAAAACTCCTAATTTCCCTTACATTTGTTGGATAAGGTATATTAACGATCACTTGAATTTTAGCAGGGTCTACTTCCATATCATTTTCTGATATTTGATGTCCTAATACAATTCCTCCTGCTACCATAAACTGTGCATTTTTCCAAATTAACAACTAAATTTGTTTCTTCACAGTTCTTAAGAACTTTAGATAAATGATCTAAACATGAGTCAAATGAAGTTCCAAACAATGAAAAACTTCCATAAAGACTTCAATCCCTTTTTCAATTAAATCACAAAAAATTGCTGTCATACATCTCTGAAATGTAGCAGGGGAGTTACATAAACCAAAGGGCATTCTTTTAAAAACAAATGTACCATAAGGACTGGTAAAAGTTATTTTCTCTTGATCCTCAGAAGTTATTTGAATTTGGTGATAACAAGTATATCTATCCAGCAAATAAAAGTATTTATGCATAGTTAGTCTATCCAACATTTGATTTAGAAAGGGTAATGAAAAATGATCTTTCCTAGTGACAAAATTTAATTTTCAATAGCTAATGCATATTCGCCATCATATGACTTGTCTAGTAGGTATTAATTTATTATGTTCATTCACAGTCATAGTTACTCTTCCTTTCTTGGGAATGTAGTGAATTGAACTAACCAATGCACTATCTGAAATTGGGTAGATCATTCCAGCATCTAACCACTTTAAAATTTCTTTCTTTACTACTTCTTTCATAATAGGATTCAATCTCCTTTAAGGATCAACCCTGGGTTTATAGTTCTCTTCCATATGAATTCTATGCATACAAATTGAAGGACTGATTCCTTTAATATTAGCTATTGTCCATCCAAAGTCTTTCTTAAAATTTTTCAAAATTTTCATCAATCTTTCTTCTTCTTCCATTGTTAAGTTTGAGAAAATTATAACTGGTAAATTAGATGAATCACCTAAAAAGACATATTTTAAATGATCAGGAAGTAACTTGAACTCAAGTTCTGAAGGTTTTTCTATTGATGGACAAAATGATTTATCTTTTTCTATCGTGTCCAAAATTTCAAAACTTTCTCGAACATAGTTTGAATCTTCCTTAAAAAGATCTTTACATTGATCTAATTCCTCCTCTTACTCGTATTCCAAATCTTTTACTTCATATTTTTCTTCATAATTAGTTTTGAAATGACATTCACTCATATATCTTATAACATCCATTCTATACCGTCCTTTGACTACTAATAAATAAATAATAGGAGGTCTCCTTTATGGTTATAACAATGACTTAAGGTAGACTGTTCTATTATTAAATGGTTTTGGGTATCTTTGTTAATAATATAGGGTTACTTCTTCCTAGGATACCCCTATAGTCTAAAAGGGCGGGCCATTTATTTTAGAGGTTCCATTCCTTAATTCTATCTATTGGGTGCCTAGTATTCTAGCCTAGGCTTCTAGATTGAACTACTCAAGATATGTGTGGACTTGAAATTTCATCTATGTAGGCTAATATTGGGTTCACAGTTTGGAGCTATCAAAAGTTGTGGTTGTTGTTGGATCCAAAATTGTTCAGTGGATTACGCCTAAGGAATAGAGAGTTAATTGGATGAAAAGTAGAGAGAAGAGAAATTTGAATGCTTAATATTTATTATTCTTTGTGAGAATTTTGTTGCTCATATTCTGAGAACTAACCCCTTATTTATAATTCATAGGTAGGCTTCGTAAGTTACATGGAGAGGAACATTACTATACTTAATGAACAATTACAATTGTACATTTGTAACTAAATATTATTTATTCTATCTTCATAACTTGTTATAGAACCGTTAGGTTCATGTAACTCATTTGCATTTTTATTTACATTCTTAACCATTTTATTTAGGTGTTTGATTTACATTTGGTAGATCATTGTTCGGTCAGCCAACCCTGCATTATTCATTCGTCTTTAAAGCTCTTCGGTCGCCCCAGTCTATTAAGTCTGAACGTGAAGATACATCGTCTTATGTTATTTCATTGGGCAAATGATAAATGACCATAATCTGATAAGCAATGTCTATCCTTAGATTATGCATCATTGTTAAAATGCTTCACCTTAGGTAATTGTTCTTTTTCAAGATAGTAATTACAGGATAGTTGGTACTGGTATATTTATGTGATGATCGTTGAGCTATTTGTTCCTTTCATTCAGTCAACCCAGAAGATGAACCAACCTTTTGATCGAACCACCTATGTCCTTACATCTCCAACTATTTCTCCTCGAGATTCATGTAGGCACATCTTTGATGTACATAATTAGTTCCCTAATTTTCTTACTTCTTTTGAGAGTGACATTTGCCAAAAAAATAAAAGAATTAAATATCACGAACATTCATATAACGAGCAATAAATATCATCATAATTAACACTCCTTTGAATTCAATGCTCCCTCCATCTTCCTATAAATATGATTCTTAGTGTCTTTTATCCTATTCTCGCCATTTGTCTCCCCTTTATATAAATTGATCGTCTAGTTGAACGAACATGTCAACCAAAAGAATAGTAAATGAGAATTGAAGCAGGCTTTTGGACTCCCCATATCAATAAATTATATTAATATAGATAAAATTTTTTTAGCACGCCTGAGCAATTCAAGCGAGTGCTTTAGCTTCTATCTACTTAGAAAAATAATTTACAACAATTAAGAAGAATTTCCTTTGTCCCATTGAAGGTAGGAATTGACCAAGAATTTATAATCCCCATACATCCAAGTGTCAGGGGCTGACAATCGATTGTAATTCTAAGTCGGATAATGTTGTAGCGGAGATTATCTTTGACATTATTCACACCTTCAGAAAAATTGTTTTATGTCCTTCAAGAGAGTTGGCAAAGAATAAACTTGTCTCTACCTCTGATGAGCCAAGGTCCTTTCTCTTAAATGGCTCCCACATTCACCCTAATGTATTTCTCTAAGGATGTCTCTGCTTCACTTTCTTTAACACACTTTAATAGCAAAGATGTGGTTTACCTTTAGAATAAAGTGCCTTCAATTAGAAAATATTGGCTGACTTTGAATTTGAATCTTTGTGGGACCATTACGGCTTCATGAATTTCACCCATTTTGAAATAACTGATGTAAACGTTTACCTAAATTATTTCCTGATTTTCCTCCTTCTACATGACTTCAGGTTGTTCAATGGATGATCGAAGCAACTTTTGGGGTGCTCTATTTCCAACACTCATATCTTTCTATAAACGTTATACCACTTGGTTCTCCTCTAGTCCTTTGTGTTTGATGCATAAAATAGAAAAAAAATTAATTTTCAGTTTGATTTTATTCAAGTACCTGATCATTACTTCATCTCGTGCCTCAAATTCTCCATTATCCTAGTTGATAACCAATTAAGAATTAGATTTTATAATTAGATGTCACACACCCACTTTCTGATCAAACCAAAGTCAAAATATTAAGGCCTCATACTCCACTTGATTATTTGTTATTACAAACTCAAGGATGGCCAAGTAATGAATATGTTTTCTGATCAGACTTCTTAAGGCAAGTCCAATTCCTAATTTAGTTTAGCCTGAAGCTTCATCCAGGTGAAGGGTCTAAGCTTGCATTGCTACTTCATGTTTTTCACTTGGTTTGCCCGTTTTTTAGGAATTTGCCAGGAAATCTGCCACAACATAAGCTTTGATTATTATCTGTAGGATGTAAACAAGGTCACATTCACTAAGCTCAATGGACCACTTTAAAAGTCAACTGGAATGTTCCAGCCGAGTGAGTATAGACTTAAGCAGACAATCAATGATCACCTTAATCAAAAGAGTTTGAAAATATTGTATGAGCATGCAAGTGGAAACAACAAGAACAAATGTTCATTATTTCATGAGAGGATATTTTATCTCATTTGTTCTGCTATGGAACTTATATCTTTAGGGAGACTTTTCATGGTTTGCATGACCACATCATCCAATGTACTCCAAATTCCCTCAAATTCACCAAAATGACCAAAATGTCCTTTGATCCCTAAATTATTCAAAAATTTCCCAAATACCCAATTCTTCACCAAAAATCAATTTTGAAACCTTCTTAAATTAACTAATAGACCAAAAATTGCCAAAATTTCCCAAAAATATCAGAATCCCTAAAATTTCCCAAAGTGCCCCTAAATGCTAAAATTCCACCAAATTTCCCAATCTCCAAGAAATCCATTTCAAGCCCATCAAACCTCAAATTCAAGCCCAATTTTAAACTCAAAATCACCTAAACCCAAAATTAAATCAACCCTCTCATCCTTAAATTTAAAAGCCCAACTTCAAACCCATTTTTAATGCCCACATGAAAAAATTCTTCCCATCATTCAATTAATCAAATTTAAACCATACCCCATGCCATGTCATAATTAAAATCAACCAAATTTGGATTTTCACCAACACCTCATAAAATAACCTCAAAATTCTAAAATCCCTTCTCATGAAACTTGGCCAACCCACAAGCAAGCGATGGAGCCTCTTCCAAGCCACATGTGAGCCATGTGAGCTATGGAAAAGTCCACCATACTTTAAGTGGCAAAAGGAGGACCAACTTTCAAGCCATCCAAGCCATTCCTCACCCTCCCTCATTTCATGCCAAGCAAAATTTTAAACCCTAACCTCTTAAAAATGACTTCTTGGGCTGAATCCAAAGACCAAGGAATTACCTCAGCCATCTTGGTGACCCACCCAAGGCCATTTCCAGGGAACTAGTCCAAGTCAAACCAAACCAAGCCCAAGAGCCCTTTCTATTTTTATTAATTGCTCATACCCATGCTCCAACCTGATTAGCTTCACATTTGCCCACCACTAACTTCGCTGAGCCACCTAGTAGCCACCCTTAGCCTGGTCGGCCATCTGAGCCCTAAAAACACTAAACTGAGGAGAGCCACCATAGGTTAAACACAAAATTCTCCCCATCCAAGCTGGCCCACTTCAAGTGGCCAATAGCACTTCTCAGTTGATACACCTAAAATATATACTCTTCATGTACACATTTTTATACCTATTTTTGATATATTATGCTTTAATGAAATTTAATTGTGTGTTTTTCTTTAAGGTACAATTAAATGGATGAAAAATAGTAAAAGGAGTGAAAAAGAATCAAATTTGGAGCAAAAAATGAAGAAGGTGCAAAAATGAACTGAGGCGCCTAATCGGCCAGGACTGACGCTTACGCACCAATTGAACAGAGAGAGCCACGCCTAAGCACACTGTACCTCACACTTAAATGCCAGAAGTAGTTATTTGATGATTCATTGAATTTGGATGAATTTTTGAAGAGGTGTTTGAAGCAACCCTTGGTAAAAACGTGGGAAATAATTAATGGACACAAAAATTCATTCAATTGGCTTTTGAAAAGAGGTAACTTCTAGATGATTCGTTGAATGGGGACACATTTTGAAGAGACAAAAAGACATCTCTTGGATTTTTATAAAATAAGACTTGGATCATCCATGGAAGAGGCCAATCATCACCATCCATACAAACCGACTAGCGCCAATTATTTTGAGTGTATTTTGTATTGTGAGTGAAGAAAGAGATTCAAAGGAACTTCAAGACATTAGTTGGAGAGGAATTTGAGATAAGTTTTTATCTTTCTGACTACATTTAGTTCTAATTTAGACTTCTTATTTGTGTGCATGATTTATACTTTCAAACTCAAGTGTGGTTGTGTTTTCTCCATGAGTTCTGAGTAGTTTTCTTTATCTTTTTCCTTAAAATGAAAAGTGATTAAGTATTGGAGGGAAGTTCTGTGAAGTATTATACTTTAATGTTGGAAGAAGTTGTGATGATTTTAAACCTTATACTTCATTTACTTCTTGATTTAGCCAATTAAGAAGATAATACCTATTGTGAGAACATGTAAGATCTGAGATGGTATTATCTCTGTCAACAAATAGCAAGAATCACATTTGATTTTATGGATTAGAATGTATTTCATGGGGTTGAGTACAAATAAATAAGGAAATAAACTTTAAAGGGTGTAAAATTAGAGGACTTTAGAGTAATAAGCTAAAGCCCCCAATTTGTTTTATAGTTTTAGGTTTTGATATGAGATGCTAGCCCCCAAGTGGAGGAAGAAGAGGAAACTCTAGAGTCAGAGCTAGTATCTTCTTTACCTAACCTGTCTTCATGGCTATTCAAACTATAGATTAGCCAATATTCTTTATAACATCTCTAGTAAAGTAAAGAATATTATTGCTCCTATTTGACACAACACAATTAGAATAATTCCACAGCTGAATTCCGATACTTATTGCTAATTTATGATAAGAAAAAAGTTATTTTATTTGTATTGTCTTTATCTTGCAAATATCTAGTTAAGTTAATTAGTTGCTTACTATATATTCAACTATAAAAAATTACAAAAAAAATTGAACTTTCATTCCTATTTTAGTATCTAGAGTTTAAGTAAGAATACTTTGCTAAGTAGAATTTTGATTATCTAAATTCTCCTGTTTCATAAAGTGCATATTATATTTTCCGTGCTTAATCAAAAAGTCTTATATTGTTTGATAATAATACGTATATTTGCGTGGTATCCTATATTAAATATTATAATTGTATTCTTACTTGCTTTGAAATTAAGTATTTACCTATCTTTTTCTTGAGATTAAGTTTTTGACTTTGTTGCAAGTTAAGAATTATAAATAAGAAAATTAAGCATATAATTGTGTACATTGCATTGACATCTATAAAGAGAATCGAGACCAAGTTTTTGGTGCTGTTGCTGAGGAAAATTAGCGAGAATTGTAAAATTTTTAATAAGATTTTTAGAAAGAAAAATTTTTATTTTTTCCAAATCTTATTTAAATTATTAGATTTATTATAAAAATATTTTAGTGTTGTTTTTATATAAAGTTCTTGTTTGTGTGTTTTTATTTTATTTTATTTGTTTTATAGTAATGTATGCGTAGTTCAAGTTCTACAGGATTAGTTTCTTACAATTCTGACTTAGAAAGAACTATTAAAAAATTTAAAAATTTAAAACAACTGAGAAAAACAAAAAAATTAAAGAAATAAAAAATCAAAATAATCAAAATCCTGAAGTGTTTAGACCTTTAAGAGATTATGCAAAGCCTACGGTGGATGAACTTCATTGTAGTATTCAAAAACCTATTGTAGTGGCTATGTCATTTGAACTTAAACCTGTTATTGTCCAAATGTTATCAAATAATCAGTTTGGGGGAGCAACAACTGAAGATCTAAACATCTTTCCAATTTTCTAAAATTGTGTCCTACATTTAAATATGATGGTGTATCAGATGATGTTATAAGACTTAGACTTTTCCTTTCTCACTGAGGGATAAAGCTAAGATATGGTTACATTCGTTAGCTCATGCCCCTAGTGTGTGTTATTTTCTTGCTTCTTTTATTTTAATTTAATTCAATGGTAATAGTACCAAAAAATTGACCCGTCCCAAAATTTACGCAGTTATTTTGCTTTAAAAAATATGGCCAAAAGCTTGACCTAATTTATATTAAGTAGTTAATATTCAAAATTAAAATGTTATAAAGTATATAAATTAGTTCACACAATACACATATCGCTTCAAGTAATATAGGGTTTTCCTTAAAAACCCAGTATTGATCCCATAGAGAAGCATAGTAAGAAATCCTTTAGGCTAATTCTAGTCTACTGACCAAAGGAAAATATGTTGAGATTTTCATACCTATTTTATACTATTTTTCATGTTATTGCACTTTAAAGAAATGTATTTTTAATGTTTTGTTGCAGGAATGATTAATTAGGATCATTGGAGCAAAAAGATGCAAAAAGGAGCGAATTTGGAGCGAAAAGGACCAAAATGTGGAGAACTTAGCTAAGTCGCCGACGGCGCCCTCGACCCCGCCAACGGCGCCCTTGACCCCGCCGACGGCGCCCTC
>JXCR01134970.1:59916-69975 GCA_002079205.1 Phalaenopsis hybrid cultivar
GAAAATCCATATTTTCTCCTCTGATGTCTTAATTAACCTATCAGTAGGGTTACATAAAAATTTCAAAGTCATTTGACTTGGATTTGGTAAATTATGAAAGTTTGGGACCCTTAGGGGCAAAATTGTAATTTTGGATATTTTAGCCTTAATGAACATTTAGGCTTAATCAAAATGGGAAATGGGTAATTTTTTATATTAATTAACTCATTTGATGATTTTCAATAAAAAATGGGCTTAATTGATAGAAACCCACTTCACTTTGCCAAATTACAAGATAAAAGAATAATTCCCATAATTAGCAAATTTTTGGAAACTTCATTAGCATAAAATGACTTTGGAATTTAAGGGTATAATTTATAACTTTGGAAATCAATGATTTCACACCCTTATTTGATAATCAAAATGATGANCCATACACGTTTAATAGTTATTGATAGTTGAGTGCAATCATGTGCAAAATAGAGGCCCATATATGCTGTGGTGGATGTGTAGCCAATGTCATTAGCAGAAATGGTAGAGATGGCAAATCGACTGTGAAACAAATAAACTATGAGCACGTATAGAAGGATATGCACGAATAATTATANTCGAGACTATGGTGTTTTTTCTTGGACTCCACTAGCTTACATTTCAACAAGAGCCAGTATTTCTCTAGTTAGAGGTCTTTATGTCATAAGTGATGTCTCAAGAAAGTATCATGTTTGTAATGTGCTTGTAGGTAATTGCGATGTATCTCACTCTTTAGCTTAGAACTGGTTGTCATCTTATTTTTTCCCTTATGCTGGCACGGGCAGTTCAAGTTCTTCCACCAGAAAGAAGTACATTCATTTAACTTAATAGCAGCTAAACTTCACTTTCTTGTCAGGTGAAACATCCTTATACCAAAGACCTATTCTACAATCTAAAGCCATTCAAAAAACTCATTTGGATCCATATGACCATCTAGCATATCAACCTTCACTCCAAAGCCATTCTTGCTCCTTTTATACTCAATGTTGAATCAACATGGCATCAATTCTCATCGCATGAGGTTTCTTAGTAGAAAGGATTTTCTTCTTCTAAATTTGTGTGGCCGACTCATGGAACTAGGATAATGTAAATTGATCCCTTGTACATGCATCTCAGCTTGCTTTGGAGCAGACATTGAAGCGGGATAGCGAGTGAGAGCGAGATCGAGGAAGGAGCGGAATCAGGATCTGAAGCGAGATTGGGTAGACTGCACCAATTGGTGCATTGATACAAATAGATATGGGACATGCAAAGTCATTTGCTGATGAGTTAGTGAACGGAGGTCTGCTTGTTGGGGTGTAGAAGACTGTATGTGGAAACCATTGTTGTTGTTTGTAAAACCAATTGGTGGTAGTTTTGGCAATTTGCATGAGGATTCAGTTTCTAGTTGCTTGAAATCATTGTGAAGTTGTGCACCAAGGCCTTTGCTAGCTTCCTAAGATCCTTAGAGAGTGCACTAGCACGCATACTCAAAGGTTGCTGCAATTTATTAGAAGGAAATGCCATTGGCAGTGTGGCTAATTAGAAATTTGTAGGTTTTTGGTTGTTATAAACAAAGAGTACAGTATGCACGCTTGTTTATCAGAATTTTCATTTATAATAACATTATTTTTTTGTTTTTTGTGAACAAATGATTGATAGTGTTTAATCAAATAAATTTGGCAGAGTCCTTTGGCTTCCTTTTTGTAAACACGTGGTTGTCATGTTCATACTTTATCTTGTAGAAAGTTAAACACAAGGAGCTAAACTAAATTTTCATGCATGGGTTGAAATTTGCAATAAAAAAATTTATGTCAATTTTAGGCCTTCTAAAAAATGGCGTGTAAACGAAAGTTAAAGACTCTTTAATGGAGATTGTAGTCATAGTACAAAAAACAATTTCTCGCCATGAGGTTCTCGTGAGAAGTCTCTCTCCCAAAGATTGGAGAAGTCTAGTTGATTGTTTGTTGAAGGTGCAACAACAACTACGGATTTTGAAAGGTCTTTGTGAAAAATAAGGCTTAAGTGGCTCATCAATATGACAAGGTTGTGGAGCTAGTAGTTTCACGCAGAGTATTGGTGCAATCTCAATACAAGTGAAACCACAAAAAGAGTTAATAATGGAATGCGAGGGAGCTAAAAAACTTCCTGTGCAGCATAAGAGCAGCATTTGTTTTCATCATGCACAGTACTTACTTGGTAAAACAACTTTTGTGGTGGACTGGAGCATCAAATGCTTGATGCTCTCCTCGCACAAAGGCTTCCAATTTCGACACCATAAAACTTAAGAGAAGAGGTGAAGAATTGATTCCTTCCTAATTACTTGGCATGTGTTGCTCAAGATGTACTTTCTCACCACATGTAGACCGATATGTGAATTTTCTAAGGTTTGCAACTATGTTATCAGATGTGGTGTGTTGAAATAATCTTAAAATTTTCCTGGTGTGATCATAGTTCCAAAGGAATTGGTTGCATTTAAAAACACTATAAAGGAGCTTGATGATGATAGTAAGGAGCAGTTGAAGTCAACTCAAAGCTGCAAGAATGCAGCAAATGGTGATGAAACCCTGAAGAAGGATGCTACATGAGGATAATTCAATGGAGGAATTGCTTGGTACCTTCACATAAATCCAACGAGGGCGTTGGATTCTAGTTGAGGGGGAGAGGATCATTATCATGATGATTGAGGAGAACTTAGGCATTAAATAATCGTCTTGAATCCTTCACTAGTCCAAGAGAAGGCAAGGCAAATATTGTGACTTGCTGCAAAGCCACTAGGTGCATAGAGGTGCGCACTGGATGCGTGGGATAAGTGCAAGTGTGTCAAGCAAGCAACGCATGAGGTAAAGATGTTGCAAGATCACATGCAAAGGATTAGAATGATGTGTTATGTGCATGTGGTGGTTGTGTGCTCATGTAGGGGTTCACATACAAAGGGGGAGCACATTTTATGACTCATGCAAGTAGTGGCGGCGCTTATTATGAAATGAGCTTGAAATGACTTTTGCATGTAATTGATATGCAACAAGAAGTGTTGTGCATATGAAGTGTTTATCTGAAAAAAGATATGTACATGCATGTGAAGGTGTGTGTGAAAGCAGATGCGAGCATGGAGATGCTCCCTACAATCCAGATGGCATGCAAACTCAACCATACACGTTTAATAGTTATTGATAGTTGAGTGCAATCATGTGCAAAATAGAGGCCCATATATGCTGTGGTGGATGTGTAGCCAATGTCATTAGCAGAAATGGTAGAGATGGCAAATCGACTGTGAAACAAATAAACTATGAGCACGTATAGAAGGATATGCACGAATAATTATAGCGCAAGTAATTCACAGAGGCCATCAATGATTTAGGCCAAACGCACAAGTTGTATGCATGTGACACCATGCTGCTTGTAATGAGCGGAAGTAGCCAAGCCTTGCAAGTTAATTGTTCAAATGGTGTGTGCATAATGTGAAACTACATGCAGTTGCATAGAACATGTTCACATGTGACTAATATGCATGCAGTAACTATTCAAATATTGTTGCATGCATACAAAGGTAAACTGCACATGCACATTGATATAGTGTGCTGAAACAATTGCAAAAAATTGCCAAAATATTTTTCTTCTACTATCTCTATTCAAGGGGACGCCTAAAGAAAGGAGAATAATGGGGAAAACAATGGCTGAAGCCAAAGAAATGTTGTCCATCTGCAAAAGCTCTAAGGGTGGAGCTCGTAACTATTACAATTAAAGAACAAAGCTGTTATTTGGTGGCTGAAAAACTGTTTGCTGTGCACTAGCACACACATATAGAAGCTATCGGTGTTTCTCTCAGGGACATTACCTGCTAATGGCCATAAATCTATGCTAGTGTACATGGGGGTTTATGTAAAGATTGCCATCATCTCTTTCCATAGTCCATTCCAGTTGGTAGTGGCCAAATATCTACCCTATTCGTACATTCAAAGAAAGAAGCAACATGCTGGGATGTTTTTAAAAACCAAAGGCCTTCATACTTGGATGCAGCAAAGTGCATATCAAGATAATCAGCGATATTTGAGGTTACATTTGGTGGTGACTTGGGCAATTGGAGTGGAACCAAGGGTTGAAGATATTGCTCTAGTTTGTAGACGCAAATTGGCGAACAACTTGCAGATTTAATTGTTGGTAAACAAAGATGTTCTTGTTGGAATGCACAGGAGTGCACTCGAAGAGCACCATTTGCGGTGGCTTAAGCATTAGCATGCAAATAGAACAGTTGGTTGCTCGAGATCACTAGATTGGTGTTCATGAATGACGCAAGTCCATAACTTTTGAGATGTTGGCATACAAGTGTGCAAAGCGTTTGCTGGTTGCTCAAAATCTATGCATTGAGAGTGCATTAACATACACACACAGAGGCCGTTGCCATGCATTGGAGACATAAGACATTGATAGTGTGGCTATAGAACTCCTTGATCAGCATTGTGTGCATGTAAAATTTGTACGGGCTTTTGGTATTTTTATGGGCTTTTGGTATTCTATAAGTAACATTTACAAGAATGCATGGCGAGTGTATTGTATACACTTACGTGCGAGGAGTTTCTTTTAAAAGCTCCATCTTTTAGTTCTTGGTGAAAACAAATGTCTAAGGTGTGTAATGATATAAATCAGTGATGTCCCCTGGTTCTTTATATCATATTTGTGTATCATCCAAGACTAAGCATCTTGCAGAAGGCTGAATCTAGGGAGGGGTACACCAGATGACAACATATTGTGAGTAGCTTGCAGATGGATGAATCTAGAGAGGAGTAATCGAACTTGTTCCACATGGGTTGAGATTATCGGTGAAACTTATTGCGTGAACGGTTGACATTGTGCACATATCATAATTAAGAGTTTGTCTTAAAAATGTACCAGAATCATTTCTATAGAAAAAGGTGGGAACCATGGGGCATATAGGAATGTATTCTCTACAACTCCTGCCATTCAGTTCGTTCTTTTTAAAACAATTGATTCAAGTGAGGAACCAGCCAGAACAGTCAACACCACATACCAGGTTTACCACCATTTTAATAGAATTAGCAATCACGAAATTGTCAATTCTGATGCCAATATTGTAGCGTAATTGGGCATTCATAACTAGCGTCCACTAACATAAAGTGTTTTTATGGGAATATTATAAATAACAGTTTCGCTTCGAAGCTTGCTCTTAATAGCACATTTAATTTTTATTCTAAATCAGTGGTCATTAATCGTTCGTTAACCACATTTATAATCAACAATAGCAAATCCTCAACCCGCCAACAAGTTTCGTTTCACAGACAATAACTAAACCAATCTCAATACAAGAGCGTCGAAGAAAATGAGCACGACAATGATGAGCATACCTTGATCATCTCTTCATGTATTCCAATGTCCGAGTAAGCCTGAAAGTAGGCCTTATCATACTCAGTACAAGGGGGAACGGGGTTCTTCTCCTGGAACTGCTGGCCGTGATGCGATACCCTAAAGCCACCACCAGGGCCGCCTCGCCCTCTTCGCGGCCGCCCTTCTCGCTGCTGCCCAGCCCTACAATGTCCATTACTGGAGCCCGAGTAACCATGTAACATTGCCGCTTTCAGACAGTAGGGAAATGGTCGAAAGAAGCAAGAGCCGAAGAGGGAAAGAGAGACTGTGAGCTCAGTGTTTACGCCTGATCGGATCCAAATCTAAGAGTCGGGAGTGAGAGTTGAAGAGAAAAGGAGCGGAATGGGGTGCCGCAGTCGCGTGACGGCGTCCGGTGCTTGCGTGGATGTCGCTGGTCCGAAACCGCAAAGTTGCGGGGACGAGGCATCAAGAATAGGACAAGGAACGCATTTTCGTGGAAATGAGACGGCTAAATTTTTGGGGTGGTTAAGCTAGTTTAAATTTTTTGTCCTTCCTAATAAATAATGTATTTGGCAAATTATTAAAAGGCAAGTTATTAAGCTTTATAGGTAATAGAAATATAGATAAAATTGTGTGTGGATTAGGAGAAAAAAATGGAGAAGAGCTGCGCGATTTATATTAAACTTAGGTTTTAGATGAGTTTTAATATTTGTACATGTAAAAATATATCAGCACGAATCTCAAAGCAGATGAACAGCTCAAGAAAAAAAATGTGGACAATGAGACATAGCCTTCAACGATCGTTTTTTGGTTGAATATTGGCAAGATAAGCGTCTTGTTCGAACAATCGGCAGAAGGCGCCAGGAGAAGCTCCCTCTAGGTGGTAATTAACCTTCTGGGTGATCAACGGGGAGTACTCTTTCGGACTAGATATTAATCGAGTCAAGGTTTACCAGACGATCGACAATTCTCATCGGTCGAATCAGTCCAAGGTTTTATTATATGTAAATAACTCTATCATAAAAATTTAATGATAAGAGGGCTAATATGTCCTTTTGAAATGTTGGGACTTATGTCTATAAATAAGAGTTCATGTCATGAATAAGATACTCTCATTTACGGTTGGATACTGCTTTCTCTCTCTCTCTCTCTCTCTCTCTCTCTTTATTCACTTCCTAGCAGAATGTTCTATTCTTTGGGTGTGGTTCTCGGACTTCTTTGGATTCAACATCTTTTAAGATGTGGTAAGCGGGAAACATGTCGTCAAAAAAAATAGGAACCCAGCAACAACAGCGGGGAGAGTCCAGTCAGAGAAACATAAGAGAAGCAGCATGCACCCAGGAGTTTTTGAAAGAATTTGTTCAACAAGGCCTGCAAGATTTCAGAACTCGAATCATCAACTNGAATAACTCTATCATAAAAATTTAATGATAAGAGGGCTAATATGTACTTTTGAAATGTTGGGACTTATGTCTATAAATAAGAGTTCATGTCATGAATAAGATACTCTCATTTACGGTTGGATATTGCTTTCTCTCTCTCTCTCTCTCTCTCTCTCTCTTTATTCACTTCCTAGCAGAATGTTCTATTCTTTGGGTGTGGTTCTCGGACTTTTTTGGATTCAACATCTTTTAAGATGTGGTAAGCGGGAAACATGTCGTCAAAAAAAAAGAAGAACCCAACAACAACAGCGGGGAGAGTCCAGTCAGAGAAACATAGGAGAAGCAACATGCACCCAGGAGTTTTTGAAAGAATTTGTTCAACAAGGCCTGCAAGATTTCAGAACTCGAATCATCAACTAGATGTCAGGAAAGTTACCATAACTTCTTAGGGCGGTCACTGTCTTAGCAGGAGTCCTAGTTCCAGATGAAGAGCCAACATGAAAAGGAACACTCGACCCCCCTAAAGGAGAGTCACCAACCAACAATAGAAGGAGAGTGATCCACCTGCATGAAAAGCTTGACGACGTTCTATACCAATCCAACACCGGATCCACCAGCGTTGAGGAGGAAACCAACCAGTGTGAACTGAGGTACAAAAACAGCCTAAAACACCTTCTCCCTACAGGTCTCCGAATTTGAACCCTCAGAGAAGTTCAAGATGTCGGTCTTAAATGTGTATAAAGGACGGTCGGATCCCAATGACCACCTCATGTTGTTTGAATAATTCATATGCCTGTTGAAATTTTCTGATGCCCCCAATTGTAAGCTCTTCTTCACGACATTAAGATCAACCACATTAAGGTGGTTCGATGGATCAACAGCATTAAGATCATGTGGTAGCTAAAGTAGGGAGCCAACGAGAGCTTGTGGTTGTTTATCGCATGCTTCCAGAGCAAAGCTTTAGACGTCAAAAACTTGAAGCCCGACATAGCCCGGGCTGCACTAACATAATGGATGAGGTCAGAGAGGTTTCATTTAGACCTCGAACTTGCATAGCCACTAAGCTTGTCCGAGTTGTTAGAATGCCCAAAAAATATATTGTCACATATGAGAATGCCCCTGAGCCCGCCAAACAAAGAAACCAGAAGATATTGCCACAAGACAACAGAGGACAACCTAAACAAAGTGCACGACCGCCTAATCGCCTCCGCTATAAGGGACACTCGATAATCACTCCATCCAGTGTCATGAGGATCGAAAGCAATAAACCAAGGCCCGAAACCACGAAACCTCACTCAGGGTGTCCGTGGAAAAAATAGTGGACGTCATCCAGAATAAGGAGTTCTTTGGTAAAGCAATGTCAATGAGGGCTAGAACTTTTCTTCAGGATAATAGAAAACGACTATAAGTACCACAGAGATCATAGGCATGATACAGAAGAATGCAGACATAAGGTTAATGCTTTTTAGGAAGCTTTTTCTGAATTATAATGTTGCACTCCTCAATAAGCGCAACAGTCTCGTGATCTCCAAACTNGACTTTCTCCACACTTTTCCTAACATTCCTCTGACACAAAACCTCTTTTTCTAACTTAAATTCATTCTTTTAAAGTGTAGGGATGAAGTTTGAAGAGTTGGCACAAGAGTCCTTTCAAAAAGATTCCAAATACATTGAATTTTGGCCCATAACAGCCAAAAGTCTTTCCATAGTTGTCTCGGGTGCCGTCGGTGAGCTTTTTTGTCATTTTTTGGTCTTCTCAGCTAAATCTCACTGTCGGCACTATTTTAAGCACCGTCGGCTAGCAGACTACGCAGCTCCACAGTTTTGCTCTGTTTGGCTCTATTTTAGCTTTGTTTCGCCCTATTTCAGTTGCATTGTGTTCCTAACATATAGCCCTTCAAAATAAGCATGAAAACAAACTTCCTTAAAAGTGTAATCTCATTCAAAAATATGTAAGAAGTGTAAAATAGATTAAGCATCGAAAGACTTATCAAAAGGTGACACGACAAAATTTCATTTCTTGCTCATTTTTGCTTCAAATTGCAACGTTTTTTCATCTTTTTGCTCCAATGACCATAATTAATCATACCTGCATCAAAACATGAAAAATATCATTCTTTAAAGTGCAATAATATCAAAAACAGTGTAAAGTAGGTATGAAAATCTCAACATATTTTCCTTTGGCCAGCGGTACGTCTGGCTCTTGAACATACCCAGGCTCCTCATCTGTGGTGGGTAGGCTAGAAGAAGTTTTTTTCATATCCAGATTATATCCCTCCGGAATGGGGACAAGTTGGTTTTCTATTTGTTGTTGAAGTCTCTTTTCTTCTCTCAAGAGAGCTTTGTGCTTATGACGGTTGAGATTTTTCAGTTGTGTCCTCCATAGCGAAGCTAACGGTATCCTATTGTTGTTAGTAGCAACCAACTTTCCGGCCGGAGTGGCTAAAATGGATGGTAGATGGCTTGTTCCTTCAATGGGATCATGTTGTCTTATCACATCTTTCCCCTTCAGCGAGGGATTGCTTTTGGACCTGAATTTCAGAAGTGAGGGCAGTCCTTCCTTTTCTTGTCCGCTGAATACATCCATTAGAGGACCTTTATAGCCCATGTTGATTTCATTGAACTCCATGTCAAACTCAATAATGCCACCTAGTGGTGCCATCTTTTCGTTAAGCGCGAGGTTTCAGCCATCCTTAAAGGCAAAGATCAGCTTCTAACCTAATATTTTTGTGTAGACAACAGAAAAAACATCAGTGAGCTAAAACTTAGCGTGAATAAGAACAAAATAGAGTTTTTTAGTTAGAGGAAATTTTAGTTTATTTTGGTGAAGAAGTTATTTAGTTATGTATTTATTTTGTTTAATTTAGTAGAATATTAAATTTAAATTTAAAGGTAGAAAAGAGAATTGCAGTGTGTAATTTTACAAATTCTTCATTAAATTGAGGTTAATTACAAAATTTTTGGACCCGGTCACAGACTTTTGGCAACATAGATAACACCCAGAACAATCAAAATTTTACAATTTTCAAATCAAGCAGTGATAAGCAATGTCATGTTGCGTAGTATGTTTTCAGGTATCGTCTGTTGATTGGCAGCATGAGTTTTTCACCCCGAAAATCTACTAATTGGTAGGCTCCTCTTGTGTATACCTTTTCAATGACAAATGGTCCCTCCCAAGTTGGTTCTAATTTTCCACCTATCTTGTGGTGTGCAGGAATAGTTCTTTTGAGTACAAGGATGAGGTCACCAACTTTAAATGTCCTTGGGCGGACTAATTTATCATGAGTTTGTGCCGTCTTTGCCTGATAAAGCTTCAAATGTTGTTGTGCTTCAAGTTGTTTTCCTT
>JXCR01134971.1:13744-34399 GCA_002079205.1 Phalaenopsis hybrid cultivar
TAGAAATCATTTGATAAATTGATTCTCATTTAATCTGCTCTTAATTGGGAATTTTTCTTAATAGGCAGCTTTTGATTAAATTAATCTAATTTAATCATTTCCTGTTAAAGCTTCGCATAAGGATCTTGCTGACCCCGCGTTCTTCAGAATTCACAAATAAGGATTTATAATTTCCTTGTTATGGGCCTCCTAAATATGGTTAATTGAGATGAGAATAGAAAACATGTAATTTAGCTAATAAATTAGATTTCTTCCAGCTGTGGCGTCACATGGCTTCCAAAACCGGGCTTCTTCCCTATTGGGCTAAATAGGAAGAGTTATATTTATGGATGCTGGAAGAAATCGGATGGGTGTGCCTCTACTCCTGTTTTCTTCTACTTGGTTGGTTCACGGCAAGGAAAAGGAAGTGCAAGGCATTGCATGTTTTTTTTTCTCTTCGCATTGTTCTGGTGGTTTTTTTTTTTTGGTTAGAGAGAGAGAGAGAGGAGAGAGAATTCTTTCTTGTAAGTCGACGTGGTCGACGGTGTGATCCTCAGAGCTAATAAAATCCTCTGCAACTCCGTGGACGTAGGCAATTTGCCGAATCACGTAAATCTTGTGTCGCCTTTTCTGGTGTAATTTTCTCAATCTATTTTTCGCTTTATTGCCGTCGTTTTTTCATAACAATTGGTATCAGAGCCAGGTTCGGATCTAAGGAAGAACGATGGCCGGAGACGAAGTGAAGGTTTCAGGGATCGAGAAGTTCGACGACACGGATTTTGGATACTGAATGATGCAGATAGAGGATTACCTCTATGGGAAGAAACTTCATCTTCCACTACTGGGAAAACGACCGGAGAAGATGGAAGAGGCTGATTGGAATTTGTTGGATCGACAGGTTCTGGGGGTTATTCGATTAACCCTATCGAGGTCCGTTGCTCACAATGTCATAAAGGAGAGGACGACGACAGATCTTATGGCGGCTTTATCAAGTATGTATAAAAAGCCATCTGCGAATAACAAGGTGCACTTGATGAAAAAGTTATTCAACCTGAAGATGGCGAAAGGCGCGTCGGTTGTTCAACATTTGAATGATTTCAACACTATTACAAATCAACTATCGTCCGTTGAAATTGATTTTGACGATGAGATTCGTGCACTGATATTGTTGGCTTCATTGCCAAATAGCTGGGAAGCCATGAGGATGGCAGTTAGCAACTCTGCAGGTAAAACCAAACTTAAATATGATGATATTCGTGACTTAATTCTTGCTGAAGAGGCGCGCAGGAAAGATTCTGGCGAGATCTCAGGTTCGAATTCAGCACTGAATGTTGATTCCAGAGAAAGATCACAAGACAGGAACTCAAACAGAGGAAGGTCGAAATCAAAACATAAAAGCAAGAGCAAGTCAAAGCCTGGTCAACAAGCAACCTGCTGGAATTGTGGCAAAACTGGTCACATAAAGAAAAACTGTAAAAATCCTAAAAAGACGGAAAATGTCAGTGCTAACGCTGTAACTGAAGAAGTGCAGGATGCGCTATTGCTTGCAGTTCATAACTCTGTTGACGACTGGATACTGGACTCAGGGGCTTCTTTTCACACATCTTCTCACCAGGAGTTAATGAGAAACTATGTTTCAGGTGACTTTGGGAATGTACCTCGCTGATGGAGCAGCTTTGAACGTGGTGGGGATGGGAGATGTTGAAATTGCACTCCCTAACAGAAACAAATGGATCCTGCAAAAGGTTAGACACATTCCTGAACTGAAAAAGAACCTCATATCTGTTGGGCAGCTTGATGAGGGAGGCCATTCAGTAGTGTTCTCTGATAACACCTGGAAGGTTACTAAAGGAGCACTGGTACTGGCTCGGGGTAAGAAGACTGGTACGCTATATATGACAACTGGTCTAATTAACAATGTTGATACCACAATTGCAGAGAGCACAGCAGACATGTGGCATTGCAGACTTGGATACATGAGTCAGAGAGGTATGAAAGAGCTTTAGTCCAGAGGCAAGCTACCAGAACTGAAGTCCGTTGATTTCGGCATGTGTGAAAGTTGCATCATGGGGAAGCAGAAGAAGGTCAGTTTCCTGAAAGGTGGCAGGGTGCCAAAGGCAGGAAAACTAGAACTGGTACACACCGATGTGTGGGGGCCTTCCCCAGTGGCATCTCTTGGAGGCTCTCGCTATTACGTCACATTCATAGATGACCACAGCAGAAAGGTATGGGTTTATTTTCTGAAACATAAATCTGATGTATTTTCTGTGTTAAAAAATTGGAAGGTCATGGTTGAAACGGAGACAGATCTAAAACTGAAATGTTTGAGATCTGACAATGATGGTGAATACATTGATGGTGGATTCAAGGAGTACTGTGCAACTCAAGGTATCAGAATGGAGAAGACTATCCCGGGGACACCACAACAAAATGGAGTTGCAGAACGTATGAACAGGACCATCAATGAGCGTGCTAGGAGCATGAGATTGCACGCAGGACTACCACCAACCTTCTGGGCAGATGCGGTCAGCACTGCAGTTTACCTAATCAACAGAGGGCCATCTGTCCCATTAGACTGTAAATTACCTGAGGAGGTCTGGAGCGACAAAGAGGTCAAATTTTCTCATCTTAAAACTTTTGGTTGTCTTTCTTATGTGCTAATCAATCCTGATGTACGTAGCAAGCTTGATGCTAAGTCAAAGAAATGTTATTTCATTGGTTATGGAGACGAAACATTTGGTTATCGTTTCTGGGATGATCAGGATCGGAAGATTATCAGAAGCAGAAATGTGATTTTCAATGAGAAGATGATGTACAAGGACAAGGCCAATACAAATTCTGGAGTAGCTCCTCAGGAGTCAGAGTTCGTAGACTTCGACGATCTACCAGAGGACACAGAGCAGGACGGACATGAGAATGAGGAGGAGAATGGGTCCGGGGCACCCATTCCTATTATTCCGCAGGCAGGTCCAGAGTCATTTACTACTCCAGCCGCCGTTCGTAGGTCAGTCAGGAGCAGACGTTCACCACAGCGTTACTCACCAACTTTAAACTACATCTTGCTGACAGACAGTGGGGAACCACAGAGCTATGAAGAAACCTTAACAGATGAAAATTCTAGCAAGTGGGAGCTGGCCATGAAGGAGGAGATGGATTCCCTATTAGGAAACCAGACATGGGAGCTGACAGAACTTCCCCCAGGGAAGAAGGCATTGCACAACAAGTGGGTGTACCGGGTAAAGACTGAGCCTGATGGCAGTAAAAGGTACAAGGCCAGACTTATTGCAAAAGGCTTTCAACAGAAGCAAGGCATTGATTACTCTGAGATCTTTTCTCCTGTGGTAAAACTCACAACCATCAGGATGGTCCTGACTATGGTTGCTACCGAAGATCTATTCCTGGAGCAATTAGATGTGAAAACAGCCTTTCTTCATGGAGACCTTGAAGAAGACATTTATATACACCAGCCTGAAGGGTTCGTGGTAAAAAGAAAAGAAGATTCAGTTTGTAGACTGAAGAAAAGCTTGTATGGTCTGAAGCAAGCTCCTAGACAATGGTACAAGAAGTTTGATAATTTCATGCAAAATGTCGGATACAGCAGATGTCAGGCAGATCACTGTTGCTATGTCAGGTACTTTGACCATTCCTATATCATCCTGTTGTTGTATGTAGATGATATGCTTATTGCAGGGGCCAATATTTATGAGATCAATAATCTGAAGAAGCAGATGTCAGAGCATTTTGCAATGAAGGATTTGGGAGCAGCAAAACAAATCCTTGGCATGAGGATTGTTAGAGATCGAGTCAAAGGCATGTTGAAACTTTCACAGGCTGAATATGTGAAAAAGGTGCTTAGCAGGTTTAATATGAACAGTGCCAAGCCAGTTGGCACACCTTTAGGCAGTCACTTCAGACTCAGCAAAAATCAGTCACCCAAGACAGAGGAGGAACAAGACTACATGAGTAAGGTTCCTTACGCTTCAGCTATTGGTTCACTTATGTATGCTATGATCTGTACCAGACCGGATATTGCCCATGCAGTGGGAGTTGTGAGCAGATACATGAGTAATCCAGGGAAGGAACATTGGGAAGCTGTGAAGTGGATTTTGAGATATCTAAAAGGCTCTTCAGAAACCTGTTTGTGTTTCTCAGGAAAGAGCCTAGAGGTACAGGGTTATGTTGATGCAGATTTAGCTGGAGACATTGACAGTAGGAAGAGTACTACAGGTTATGTTTATACTCTTGGCGGTACTGCAGTGTCATGGGGCTCTAATCTACAGAAAACAGTTTCTTTGTCCACTATAGAGGCTGAGTATGTTGCAGTATCAGAGGCTGCTAAGGAGATGATATGGCTGCAGAGTTTCTTGGTGGAATTAGGTAAGGAAATTCAGAAAGGCACTCTCTACAGTGATAGTCAGAGCGCCATATTCCTAGCTAGAAATCCAGCATTTCAATACAGGACCAAGCACATTCAGATCAGGTATCACTTTATTCGATCATTGTTAGATGACAGACAGTTACTACTTGAGAAAATTTGTGGAAGCAAGAATCCTGCTGATATGTTGACCAAGGGCATCACACTTGAGAAACTGAAGTTGTGTTTGACTTCAGTTGGTCTTCTAGCTTGAAGACAGGGGTTTTGAGTTGCAGAGTTGGAGGATATCACATTTGAAGAAAGGGCAGTGCAGTCAGTGGATGGTGCAGTTAGTGTCCCAGTCTCCAAGTGGGAGAATTGTTGAGGAAGGTGGAGACCCGGTCCACTTCCTATTACGGCAGATTCGTAGAAATCATTTGATAAATTGATTCTCATTTAATCTGCTCTTAATTGGGAATTTTTCTTAATAGGCAGCTTTTGATTAAATTAATCTAATTTAATCATTTCCTGTTAAAGCTTCGCATAAGGATCTTGCTGACCCCGCGTTCTTCAGAATTCACAAATAAGGATTTATAATTTCCTTGTTATGGGCCTCCTAAATATGGTTAATTGAGATGAGAATAGAAAACATGTAATTTAGCTAATAAATTAGATTTCTTCCAGCTGTGGCGTCACATGGCTTCCAAAACCGGGCTTCTTCCCTATTGGGCTAAATAGGAAGAGTTATATTTATGGATGCTGGAAGAAATCGGATGGGTGTGCCTCTACTCCTGTTTTCTTCTACTTGGTTGGTTCACGGCAAGGAAAAGGAAGTGCAAGGCATTGCATGTTTTTTTTTTCTCTCCGCATTGTTCTGGTGGTTTTTTTTTTGTTAGAGAGAGAGAGAGAGGAGGAGAGAGAATTCTTTCTTGTAAGTCGACGTGGTCGACGGTGTGATCCTCAAAGCTAATAAAATCCTCTGCAACTCCGTGGACGTAGGCAATTTACCGAACCACGTAAATCTTGTGTCGTCTTTTCTGGTGTAATTTTCTCGATCTATTTTTCGCTTTATTGTCGTCGTTTTTTCATAACAGTTTGAACCATTTTGTGAAACTAAATGAATTTATGAATCGCTTTAGCTTTAGTAATCAGTGGAAAAAGCCAACCGAATCTAAAATAATCATCTATGAAGACAACATAGTATTTAAATCCATGAAGAGAAGAATTTGAAGCCCATATATCCAAATTAACTAAGGAAAACTTCTGTTTAGCTCTGGACAAAGAAAAACAAAAACAGTTTATGGCTTTTGGAAGCTCTACATGAGTTACAAAAGATGCGAGATTCTGAAATTTTAAAAGACTTTTTTGCTTGGAGATGGTGGAGAATATGGAGTGTGGATGACCCAACATTTAATGCCAGAGTGTTCATTGGAATATTGAGTGTATGTAATGCTCGGGAAGGAGATGATCCAGCTTCATTGCTTCCCTCATTCAAAAACTTCATATCAGGTTCAACATGAAGAACCTCGCCGATCTCCACCTTACCTTCCTAAGCATTACCTTTCAAGATACCAAGAAGAGATACTTCCACCATCAAATCTAATACGCTACTGAACTGCTCAATACAGCAGGCATTCTAAAATGCAAGCCTATTTACACACCAATCTCTTCCAAGCAGCCCATAGACTTCTTCTCAACAAATATTTTCAGATCCTATCCTCTATCGTCCCTTGGTTGGCTCCCTACAATACCTGACGTTCACAAGGCACGACATTACATTTGTTGTCAACCAAGTCTACCGACATATGCAAACACCACTCAACCAGAACATCAACCTCATCAAACGGCGTTGTGATATTATAAAGGAACATTGCACAATAGTCTTCCAATCAGTAAAGGTGATCTCTCTCACAGCATACTATAACTTGGATTGAATTGTTGACCACACCAACTGCAGATCTACCATTGGATTCTGTATTTTTCTTGGCCCCACACCGGTTCAATGGAAAGTTCACAAACAGAAAATGGTGGCAAGATTGCCAACAGACGTGAAACCAAGCAATTGCTGCAACTGCAATTGAACTGCTTTGGCTGATACTTTGAGATCAACATGGATAGACCAACACCACTAGTCTGTGACAATGCATGTGTTATCGCTATTGCCAACAATCCAATATTTAGAGCTCGAACTAAACACATTCAAATCAATTTTCACTCTATCGGGGCCGTACATAGCCTTCAAAAATCTTATGATTTCCAAACTTGCCATTGAAGACGAAACAGCAAATATTCTCACCAACTGTTTATCAACTTCCAGGTTTTAAAATTTATGGACCAAACTCAAGATTCAACTCAAGGAATCCTCAGTTTCATGTACAACTGAATATCTCCCCATTCTCACAATACATATGAATCTCAACAACCTGATATCCTTTGTATACAGTTGTTACGGCATTAAAAACCTTCCTATATCTCTGTCGTTCATCACTCTCAGTGAATCTAATGTATTACATTGTTGCTGCTTTTCATATACCAATTATTGAACTACTAAATCCTACAGCAGCTTACCTCTTCTTTCTCCTTTCTATATCCTGTGCTAGTACAGTAATTTGACTGCGGGTTATCAGGTTTATTATCAATATTTGTATCACCGTTCATACAATGCGGTTATTTTAGTCAGTTGTCGATGGATGCTAATCAATAAATTGAAGAATTAGAATTTTGACACTTACCTTTTGTTTTGTCGGAAATGCATCTAGCGTTTCCATAAACCCAGCCAGGATCTTGTTCTAAAAATACAAACACCAAACCCAGTCTTGGAAACCAAACTTCACAGATTTCACAATACAACCTAGATAGAATGTCTGCTGCACTCAAAGAAAAAAAGAAATATGTAACTAGAATCGGTAGAATTAATGGAAGTCATCGTTTTTACAAAAGATATGAAAATCATTCTCATTAGATGCATTGAATTAAATATCTTTACCGCAGCAATGTAAGAAATAAGACCCGATAAGTATTTCCAACAAAAAAGCATACAAAGATGGTAATTTGTAATCAGTATGACAGCATGAATGGCATGTATAAGGTAAAAATAATAAGACGAAGAAAACCTAATATTTTAAATCTAAGATAACATAAATGATTAATACTCCAAATAGATTGGAATAGAACTTTTATAACTGCTGCCTAAAATGTACTGAGGCCACCATCCTAAAGAGATCTAAAGCGTCAGATTGTTTATTCATTAAAAAAATCAGAGAAAAATTAAAAAAAAAATGTTGTTTTGGAAAGGATGATAAACAATAAAATACAGGAGGAATTACCGGCTGATGATCAACAAATAATGGGACCGTAGATGCACAGGTTCATATTTTGCCCTTTTCAGGTACAAAATCCTTATCCAAAGCATTACAAGGATCAAACGGAAGATCTAGCTAACCGTTCAGATAATCTCTTCAGTTGCTCTTTTGAAATCCCTGGATTGATCTGTTGCAGGTTCTGAACAAAAGCACTAGCCTCATCTCTCCTCCCTTGCTTATAGTAACCATCTAGTATTGAGTTATATGTGTTCTCATTTGGCCTGCATCCATGCTTTATCATGTAAACAACCACATCAATGGCTTCCACAAACATTGAATTGGCCACATAACAAGCAACAAAAATATTATAAGTAACAATATCGGGCTCAAGTCCTGAAGCCTGAAGATCAGAGAATATCCTGGAGGCTTCGTTCATCTGGCCATGCTTTCCATAAGCATAAATGACAGTGTTGTAGGAATATAGATCAGGCCGCCCGCATTTTTCCTTGATCTCCCTTAGAGTACCATCAGCCCTCTTTAAGTCTCCCAACCTGCTATACATATTAATCAAGCTATTGTATGTGGTCAGAGTGCGAGTAAAACCACTCTCTTTCATAAATTTAAGGATCTCATTAACCTTTGAAACCATCTGCCTCCTACCATAGATGGATACCATTGCATTCAAAATATTTATATCAAGCGAGCACCCTCTCTTCCTCAACTCCAAGAAAGCCCGCTCTGTCTCTGGTAAAAGATTGTTCTTGCTATTTACCAGAACAAGAGTTTTGAAAAGAATGTTTCGTGGTTCAATAACCCTACCATATATATCTCCTTCAACGGATTTCATCCTATCAAGCTCCTTTGCGTTGGAATATGCATGCAACAAAGAGCAAAAAGTCAGCTCATTTGGCTTACAATTGAGAGCTTTCATCTCAGCAAGTATCTTCTCCGCTTGCTGCCATAGTTTTCCACGAGCCAATGCAGCCATTACAGCATTATAAGTGGATAGATCCGGCCCAATTCCAGAAGTAAGCATGTTCTCGTAAATCTCCATGGCCTGTTTGAATAATCCACATCGACTATAAGCACTAATCAAGGTATTATAGGTCTCTCTTCCCGGTAGAAACCCAGCTTTCCTCATCTCTTTGAAAACACCAGAAACTTCCGTGTCCATCCCATTCTGACCAAAAATTGCTAACAGAGAATTCCAAGTGACAACATCTGGTGTAAAGCCGTTTGATCTGAGCATCCCAAAAACACTCATCATGTCTGCAAACTTACCTCGATTTCCATGCATCTTGATCAGAGCATTGTAGGTACAAAGATTTGGACTGCATCCTTTACTCTCCATCTCCTCAAAAAGTTTCATGGTAAGCTCGTCCTTGCCCGCCTTCTCAAAGCCANCGTCAACTGAAAGCAATTAAAGCGATGAATTGTAGTTATGATAAAAGAATTAACTTTTTTTTTCGTATTGAATAATGAAAGTTGAGATTTGGTTTAATTTCAAAGGTCAAAGAATTCTTGGCTATGAAGGATTCCAAGGTGAATATAATATTATATAAAAGTCCAATTGGTTGTAAAGTGCTATAGTTACAAGAAAGTAGTGTTCTTCTTGTAGGTTTGCTCACTTATTATTGCATAGTTCAATTGATAAATTGCTGGTGGTGATTGCATGGTAGAACTAGAGTCAAGACAATTGGAAAGACAAATTTTTTACCATAGTGATTTGAATGAGGATTTTCACATTCAACAAATATTAGGTTTTGGGTTTTTAAGTTGTAGGAAAGAGATATCGCGCGCATGTACTATTGAAATATCTCTATGACAAAGCAATGTCTAAGGCAGTTGTACAAATAATGTTAATAGTTTTATGATCCATTGTGGGTTCGATGGAAGCCTATTTGATAGTTGTGTGCACCATAAGAAGCTTATAGATGAATCTTTGTGTACCAGCTTTTGTATGCGAATGGCATATTAATTGAAACTAGAGACAAGCCATTGGTTCAAAATTACAGGTTGGTGTGAACACAACATTTGAAATAAATAAGCCATTGGGGATAAAGATAATAAGAAAATTAATCATATACATTTTACTCTTTGTACAAAAGATTTATGCTGTTGTGATGTTAGATTTGATTTGTAGATCAGAAATCCTTAGAAAGTCTTAATTTGCTGATTATAAATTCTTTTATTTCTCCATTAGGTAGTTAATTTCATTATTCCAGATTTTTGTGTTCAAATTTATTGCTTGAAGGGAAGAATTATATGACTAGCTACTTATGATAGTATTGCTGGATTCATTAAACATAATTATGGATGTTAAGTTATATCGAAGGCATTATAGGTTATGGTTTAATGTATGCGAGGGACAAATTTGATTACAATGTTGTGGGAATTTTCTTTTTTTTTATTTTGCTAGGATATCTCTAATTTGATGTCTTCAGTCTGTTTAGGTGTGCTATAACTTGGAAGCATTAGCCTATAATTGTGTTACGAGGGATCCTAGCCTTAGGGCAAATTTGTCTTTTGTAAGCCTAAAGCCAATTTAGTCTTTTATTATGATATGATTCGTTGTCAAAATCGAAACGTCTTTCCATAAAAAATTAGGCCAAACACAAATTTTATTTCAATAATTCCAACAACTCACACAAATACAAAAGATAAGCATCTACAATTCGAGAAGTAGGCAATCTCTCCCAATTCCTACAATTCGAGAGGTAATAAATCTCTTTCTGAACCTAAACCTAAGACTTACAACTTAATCTCATGCATCCCTCAAACCCCTAGACATTACTAGTCTATTTTACCCAACAATAATAATAATAAAAGACTAAATTGCCCTTAGACATGCAAAAGACAAATTGCCCTTAGGCATACAAAAGACAAATTTGCCCTTAGGCATATTATTATTATTATTTTGGTGTAAATAGGCTTCTGGTAAGGGGGATGCATGAGATTGAGTTGCGAGTCTTAGGTTTTAGGTTTTGAGAGAGAATTTCCTAGCGCTCGAATTGTAGGTGTTTATCTTTGTATTCACATTGAGTTGTTTCAATTATTGAAATAAAAGATCTGTTTTACCTTAATTTCTGTGAAGAATCACATCCATTTTTACTCTAGATCGCATCAAATTTATATCAGAGCTCAAAATTATGGGAATTGGATCGACGGAAGAAAGGATGGATTGATGGGCGGCTTACTTGGCAACAATTTCAGTGTACAGAGCCGATCGATCTGACGTCTTCGCGTTCAGCCGCGGGCAAGCCAACGAAGGGATTGTGACTTACCGAGACCCGATGCTCCATCTGCTACACATGTGGAAGGCTTCGAAGCGAAAATCCTGCGCGGATTAAATCGGCGTACAGAGATCCGATCGAGTCGCGGTCAGAGCTATCTGGGAAGGAAACATCGAGATCGCAGAGGGCCAGAGCTCAAGGAGACGACACAAAATGATCGTCACTTTGGAAAGGATTGCGTCTTTCAGTTTTGTCCCCATGATTGCAGTGCCCGACTTCGTCGCGAAGGAAAACAACAAACTATGCGAATCACGGTTTTCAAGGTGTTGGCAGCGGGATTGCAGCATGCCTCATGCGATCCAATCAACGATTCACGTAGCTGGCACACAACGACGGGATCATGACGTACATAGTAACCAAACCTTTCTATTTTTTATAGTGCTAACTTGAAAATTCCATAATTTTTAGTGGTTTGCCTCGAAACCCAGTTCCTTTAGATTCCTTTGCTAGATCGCAGTTTTGCAGCACTAGACGTTGTGATTTAGACTATTTGGAAATCATCGACATATCAACGTATTGAGGATTCAGCCTTTTATGATCAAAAATATTTTTGGGAGTAATGGCACAACGAAAGTAGATGATCTAGAAAAAAATTTGGAGGATAAGATGAGTTAAATAAAATTTGGGATGGTAGAAAGTTTCGCCACCATAGAGGAGAGGTTCTCTTATATGGAGAACTAAATGGAGGATCGATTCGAGAGCATGGGGGAAATTTAAGAGATATTAAAGAGGCTCATTGAGATGCAATCCAAGAATCCACCGACAGTTCAATTTGTAAACCCTAACCTAATGTGGACGGGAGAACTTATAGCAAAATTGAACGGAAAATAGATCGAAGGTGAGGAACATGAGGAAAACATCCACGATCACGAACCTTCTCTCAGGGCTCTGATTAGGGGTGGATTAGAGATTTTGATGGAGGCAGTTGGGCCAAAATATGGAGAAGGGATTATGTCAGAGGTATGGAGGAGCATGAAGAAGATAGAGAAGCAGGAAGGGGATATGACTACGATTGAGGAAGGAGATTTACCCTCGATACATGTGGGGAAACAACGGAGGATGAAGTTGGGGTGGAGTTGTTAGAGTTAGGAAGTTGAAAATACCAATCTTCGAGGGGGAGGACGCACATGGGTGGGTGTATTGGGCAGAGCAATACTTCACAGTGAATGAGTTATATGGAGAGGAGAAACTCATGGCCGTAGGATTGCGTTTGGAGGTAAAAGGCTTAGCCTAGTTTCAGTGGAGGGAGACTAGATACCCAATTCGTTCATGGGATGAATTTAAGGATTGTATGTTGGAATGTTTTCGAGCCAATCGTGAAGGAGCCATACACGAGCAATTCTATGCCTTGACTCAGGAGGTGACGGTCATGAAATATAGAGAGAGATTTGAACTATTGTCGGGATGACTACGGGAGATTTCTGAAGCAGAATTGGAGAAGAAGTTTATGAAGGGCTTAAAGCCCAACATACGGGCAACACTCTGACTACTAAGATCGCAGAGATTAAGGGAGATGATTGAGCTAAATGGTGGGAGACAAGAACCAAATTAAGAAAGCCAGCAGGAGTAGCACAGATGGAGTATCGTACAGAACTGTTGCAACCGTAATGATGCTAAAAGTTCAAAGAGTGGAAGTCCAGGGGAGGTAGAGTGAGACACGAATAATGAATCATGATTGGGAGTAATACTCAAGCGTCTTACAAAGACCGAGATTCGTGAGAAGCGAGTCAAGGGGTTTGTTTTCGATGTGATGAAAAGTTTGTTTAGGACACCATTGCAAGGATTGAAGATTACAAGTTCTCATAGTGTAGGACGAGAAGACAAATAATGAAGAAATAGAAACAGCTGTGAGGGAGGAGTATTGTTACGAGGGCTTCTAGCCTGAGGGCAAATTTGTCTTTTGTAAGCCTAAGAGCAATTTAGTTTTTTATTATTTTTATTATTTGGGTGTAGATAGACTTCTTATGTCTAGGGTTAGAGATATGCATGGGATTTAGTTGTGAGTCTTAGGTTTAGGTTTTGGGAGAGAATTTCCTACCTACCTCTCTAATTGTAGGTGCTTATCTTTGTATTCTCATTGAGTTTGAGTTATTGAAATAAAATATTTGTTTTACTCTAATTTCTGTGTAGAATCCTGTTGATTTTTGCTTCAGATCCTATCAAATTGTTTTGTTCAATACAAGGATAGAGTATTTGATACTGTTTGAAGCATTTAAGAACCTATTTGGCGGAGATGTTTGGTTGAAGATTTGGGTTACATAAGGACAACTCTTTTTTTTTTTTCTTTTGTGATGCAGTATTATTTAGCTAGAAATTAAATGTATTATTAGAAAATGAAGCATATTGATGTTCAGTACCTCTTTATTAGATTGATTGTTGAAGATGACAAGAATTTTCTGAAGATCTACAAATAGAAAAATCTTACTGAAGTGCTTACCAAGGTAATCATATAGATAGTTCCTGAGCTTAATTGATTTGTGTAACTGATGATGTCCTTACAAGATTTCGGGGAGTTATTAGTTGGTTTAAGCATACTTGAAAAAAAAAGAAAAAAACATACTGTGTTATTTATTGATATGAGGATTTGCTAGCAG
Organism: Phalaenopsis hybrid cultivar; assembly: GCA_002079205.1. NCBI lineage: Eukaryota > Viridiplantae > Streptophyta > Magnoliopsida > Asparagales > Orchidaceae > Phalaenopsis > Phalaenopsis hybrid cultivar. The sequence continues at coordinate 27,267 of JXCR01134971.1, forward strand.
TGGAATGAATTGTTTGATTTACCTATGAGCATTTGGTAATTTACCCTTTAAGCTCTAACAGGCATTCCTATTTTTTTTTAATTGGACAGCCTTTTGCAACGGATGTTGCAAATAAAACGAGCAGCTTTAGTTCTTCTTCATATGAGCAATTTGGTGTTGTAGACACAAGAACAAGGCTTTCACATGGTTTCTTCTTGTGAAAGTGTGATCATGGGCATTAAAAGGTCTCTCCAAGTTGCATATCAGTGGAGATGGTGGTGTAGATCCTAAGGCGGTCATTCTAAGACTATAGGGATATTGCAAGCTTTATTTTATTTTATTTTATTTTGTATAGGAATATGTTTGTTTTTTCACCTTCTTGCAGATTTAGTGAGGGAAGAATTCGTATTTTCTCTTTTTTTTTTTAAATTTTATTTTGACAAATAGTACTCAAGTATGGAGAGATCTTCATTGCCCTCGTTAGTTTTTTAAGAAAAGGATTTGCGATAAATTTGTTAATGTTCTTACTTTGTACTCACATATATACACTTGAAAATGGATTTTTGTGCCTTGAACGAACATGTAAATATGGTGTCTTTATTCACATGGTTTTATATTTTTATCTATCATATTTATTTGGTGTTAAATTTGCTAATTATAGGATTACCCTATTGCTCTTTTTTGCTGTTTCTAAAGAGAGTTAATTTTTCTGTTGGGAATGTTATGTCCTGTGAAACTAAGTACATTTTTCTTATATTTATAGGCAAAAGGAAACTGGACTTAAATATACATCTATGATAATAGAAGTTGTGGTTGCTGGATTAGACAATATCATATCTCTATTTAAGTAAATAGGGTTATTTTAAAGGACTAGAAAGAAAACTGACATTTTGAAGGTAATTTGAATAGAAGTTATATAAAAATTTGCACAAAATAGGGCTAACACCTCTTGCAAGAGGTATGAATGGAGAATGATGATTAAAGCCAACCACAAATAGTTGGGATAGAGCTATTGAATGCTATTTCTTTAAAGGTTCAGCTTAGTTTAAAATTGAATCAGTTTTACCAATGAAACAAGCTGACATAAATGTTTGAATGCACTTTCTCTGATGGGACAATTTTTTTTAAATATTTCTCATGTTTAAACACTACTTGTGATACTTTGCATGGAATTTGCAGGTTGGGATCATACATTCCATCAACAAGTTTCATGACACTCTCCCGAATGTCAACCTCGCCGTATCACTGCATGCACCAGATCAGGATATCCGGTGTCAGATAATGCCTTCTGCGAGAGCTTTTCCTCTTGGAAGGCTTATGGAAGCCCTTCGAGCCTATCAAGAAAAAAGGTGAGTTTTGTAATATGGTATTTCTAACATCCCCTTAAGATGCATGCGGTTACTGTTTTTGTAAAAAAATTATTACTGGTTATTTCCTCCAGTCAACAGAAAATCTTCATCGAGTACATTATGCTTGACGGCGTAAATGATCTTGAGCGGCATGCACACCAGCTTGGCAAACTGTTGCAGACACTTGAAGTGGTCGGTATTGATTTTTTGGAAGATTTACATAGATGCCAATCAGTATTTTCATATATAACACCAAAACTTCAATTTTTACATATATGCGATCCATCTACGCATGAAAAGCTGTATTTCACTTTTCAAAATTTAACGTAGGGGTGTTTTTGATGTCTTGTGAAAGATTTGGGTGGTATAATTGTGAAAAGTAAAGTTTAGAAGTTAGATATGTAAATATCTGTTAATTGGGTGGTATGCATGTAAAGCCCTTTATTTATTTTTTTTAGCTTCTCAATTAATTAGAAGGTTTTGTTTTTTCATGCTGTTGAAAATTTGTCTTCTTTAATTACTCATAATTTGGGAAATAACTGCGTTGAGATAAGAGCATGAAAAGCTTATTGTAATCACTTTTGCCTCAGTTAGGAGCCTTAGCTCATCGTGTTATTACTAACCATTGTTATGTGTATCCATTGAATACTAAACTTGAGTCAAGGTCTGCATTGTCTCCTAAAACTTTGATTGGCGTCAATGATGGACTGGAAAGCCATGCGATAAGGAAAAGTTAGACCAAGCAATATCATGAACCTATTTTCTAGCTTCGGTCATTGTATAGGCACACCCTCCATTAGCTGCATTTGTGATGTTGGATCAAAATCCGGTAGGCTCGCTTGATTTGCTTGTTTCTATTTGACTAAATGTCAATTCCTTCTTGTTAGAGGAAGGCCCAATCTTGTTTCGACTATGTGCCTGTAGAACTACCAAGTACTGGCCGATGAATCATTCTTTTACAGCTTTTCACAATTCTATTGTAAAACTCCCGATCTATGCCACATTAATAGATTAATTGGGCTTTAAATATTGTAAATCATATTTTTAAAATCCCATTCACAGGCACATAGAGAAGTTATGTTAAATGATGTCGAAATTGAATCATTCGACTTACAGTTGAATAATTATGGATTTATGCATTATTTTTAAAATATGAAAAAAAAATGTGGCAATTGCCCTTCAAATATTCCAAAAATTCGTAATAGCCTAAAAATATATATATTTGGTTTTTACTGGAAATGTCTTTAGATCAAGGATGACTTTGTGGACCCTATGATTGCTTTCAGTTCAATTCAAATCTTTCTNGGGACCGAACGGACTTATCGCAGTGAAAAGGAGGCACCGACGGCGTTCGCCGACGAGAAGTGCCGACGGCATGCGAGGAGCGGCGAAATCGGCTCCAGGGTTCGCGAAAGGAGAAGGTCGCGATGGTTTTCGCGAANATAGAAAAGTGCCGTTTCAACTTAAAGGAAATTTTTATAAGATGGTGGTGAGACCTGCAATGCCTTTAGAAGAGGAACACAAAATAGAGTTGAGTGTTGCTGAGATGAGAATGCTTAGGTGGATGAGTGGTTTGACACTTAGAGAAAAAATGCGAAATGAATATATCTATGATAGGGTTGGTGTAGCTTCAATGGTGTACAAGATTAGAGAGAGTCATAAATGGTTTGGTCACATTAAATGTCGACCATCTGATCATCCAATTTTGGAGAGTACCTATTTTAGATTTGAGCTATATTAAGAAAGGCAGATGAGATCTAAAAAGACTTGGGCATTTTGCATAAAGAGTTATCTTAATCTATTCAAATTAAATGGAATATGACACTCAATAGGACGCAATGGAGAAAAAGGATTCATATAACCGATCCTACTTAGTGGGATAAAGACTTGTTGTTGTTGGCGTTGTAATGCAAGGTGGGCTTCTTAAATAAAATTAAATCCCTTGAAAACTTCAAAATAACCAAATTGAGGGACTACCCTGTCTTGTTAGACCAAGAGAGTGGAACTTTTGTTTAACTTAATGGTCCTAGAAAGATAGGTTGAAATTTGTCTAAACATCCATAATGTATTTTTTTAACATTAAAATATTGTGAAATAGAGATTTTTATCAATGTGAAGGGCGCTACATTCTCAAAATGGCTTCAAGAGTGTTTTAAAATTTTGTTTGACAACCTTGTCTAGTTTTCAACTTTAATTCATAATTGAGTTAGCTTGACTTCTACCATAAATAAACAAATATGAGGAGAGATGCACTCACCTAATAAGAGAACACCTAATCACAATTCTTATGAGCGTTACCAAAGGCTTCTAGTGGTTGGATGCAATGCATTGATTTGCATAGTGTGCTATGAAATCTGATTACTATAATTTGAGATTTGTCAAGATATTTAGCATTACATTTAATATAGATTTTCAAGATTGTTTGATAAGAAAAACCGTTCTCAATTTAAGCATCCATACCAATTGTTGTAAGTATCATTAATATTGTACGATTGGTATGAAACCTATTAATCTTTGTAAGGCTTCTTTGCATCTGAAATTGCAAGTTCCATCCCCATCTCCTTTGGATGTAATTTCATTCTTGGGCATTTCATTGCCCCAACTCAGTTAGGTAGGCTGGCATATAACTAATAAGCCCATTAGATTTTGTCCTCAACTCCTTTGGCCATCTTTGCCTCTCTATAAAGTTGCAAGTCCTGTTTCTTAGCTTTCCTTTTTTTAGATATAGGCCCACTTTTGGGCCTTTTTCTTAATGCAAGAATCAATTCTGGAGGAAAGTTTGACCAATTATATTAATCTTCTCAGCCAAAGTTGTAAATTTTCTATGTTATACCTTTTTATAAGCCCTAAGTCAGGCTAGATAAACTTATCAAACCAGATAAGTCGAGCCTCAACTTTAGGCCTCGCTTTGCTTATGGTTGTCGGCATCATTTTCTCTAAGATCAATGTCTTACACANTCCCTACAATACCTGACGTTCACAAGGCACGACATTACATTTGTTGTCAACCAAGTCTACCGACATATGCAAACACCACTCAACCAGAACATCAACCTCATCAAACGGCGTTGTGATATTATAAAGGAACATTGCACAATAGTCTTCCAATCAGTAAAGGTGATCTCTCTCACAGCATACTATAACTTGGATTGAATTGTTGACCACACCAACTGCAGATCTACCATTGGATTCTGTATTTTTCTTNTAGAACATCAACCTCATCAAACGGCGTTGTGATATTATAAAAGAACGTTGCACAATAGTCTTCCAATCAGTAAAGGTGATCTCTCTCACAGCATACTATAACTTAGATTGAATTGTTGACCACACCAACTGCAGATCTACCATTGGATTCTGTATTTTTCTTGGCCCCACACCGGTTCAATGGAAAGTTCACAAACAGAAAATGGTGGCAAGATTGCCAACAGACGTGAAACCAAGCAATTGCTGCAACTGCAATTGAACTGCTTTGGCTGATACTTTGAGATCAACATGGATAGACCAACACCACTAGTCTGTGACAATGCATGTGTTATCGCTATTGCCAACAATCCAATATTTAGAGCTCGAACTAAACACATTCAAATCAATTTTCACTCTATCGGGGCCGTACATAGCCTTCAAAAATCTTATGNATCTCCTTCTGGACTCTGAGATCAGCATGGATAGACCAACACCACTAGTCTGTGACAATGCATCTGTTATCGCTATTGCTAACAATCCAATATTTCGAGCTCGAACTAAACACATTCAAATCAATTTTCACTCTATCGGGGCCGTACATAGCCTTCAAAAATCTTATGATTTCCAAACTTGCCATTGAGGACGAAACAGCAAATATTCTCACCAACTGTTTATCAACTTCCAGGTTTTAAAATTTACGGACCAAACTCAAGATTCAACTCAAGGAATCCTCAGTTTCATGTACAACTGAATATCTCCCCATTCTCACAATACATACGAATCTCAACAACCTGATATCCTTTGTATACAGTTGTTACGGCATTAACAACCTTCCTATATCTCTGTCGTTCATCACTCTCAGTGAATCTAATGTATTACATTGTTGCTGCTTTTCATATNAGACGAAACAGCAAATATTCTCACCAACTGTTTATCAACTTCCAGGTTTTAAAATTTATGGACCAAACTCAAGATTCAACTCAAGGAATCCTCAGTTTCATGTACAACTGAATATCTCCCCATTCTCACAATACATATGAATCTCAACAACCTGATATCCTTTGTATACAGTTGTTACGGCATTAAAAACCTTCCTATATCTCTGTCGTTCATCACTCTCAGTGAATCTAATGTATTACATTGTTGCTGCTTTTCATATACCAATTATTGAACTACTAAATCCTACAGCAGCTTACCTCTTCTTTCTCCTTTCTATATCCTGTGCTAGTACAGTAATTTGACTGCGGGTTATCAGGTTTATCATCAATATTTGTATCACGGTTCATACAATGCGGTTATTTTAGTCAGTTGTCGATGGATGCTAATCAATAAATTGAAGAATTAGAATTTTGACACTAACCTTTTGTTTTGTCAGAAATGCATCTAGCGTTTCCATAAACCCAGCCAGGATCTTGTTCTAAAAATACAAACACCAAACCCAGTCTTGGAAACCAAACTTCCCAGATTTCACAATACAGCCTAGATAGAATGTCTGCTGCACTCAAAGAAAAAAAGAAATATGTAACTAGAATCGGTAGAATTAATGGAAGTCATCGTTTTTACAAAAGATATGAAAATCATTCTCATTAGATGCATTGAATTAAATATCTTTACCGCAGCAATGTAAGAAATAAGACCCGATAAGTATTTCCAATAAAAAAACATACAAAGATGGTAATTTGTAATCAATATGACAGCATGAATGGCAAGTATAAGGTAAAAATAATAAGAAGAAGAAAACCTAATATTTTAAATCTAAGATAACATAAATGATTAATACTCCAAATAGATTGGAATATAACTTTTATAACTGCTGCCTAAAATGTACTGAGGCCACCATCCTAAAGAGATCTAAAGCGTCAGATTGTTTATTCATTAAAAAAATCGGAGAAAAATTAAAAAAAAAAAAAATGTTGTTTCGGAAAGGATGATAAACAATAAAATACAGGAGGAATTACCGGCTGATGATCAACAAATAATGGGACCTTAGATGCACAGGTTCATATTTTGCCCTTTTCTGGTACAAAATCCTTATCCAAAGCATTACGAGGATCAAACGGAAGATCTAGCTAACCGTTCAGATAATCTCTTCAGTTGCTCTTTTGAAATCCCTGGATTGATCTGTTGCAGGTTCTGAACAAAAGCACTAGCCTCATCTCTCCTCCCTTGCTTATAGTAACCATCTAGTATTGAGTTATATGTGTTCTCATTAGGCCTGCATCCATGCTTTATCATGTAAACAACCACATCAATGGCTTCCACAAACATTGAATTGGCCACATAACAAGCAACAAAAATATTATAAGTAACAATATCGGGCTCAAGTCCTGAAGCCTGAAGATCAGAGAATATCCTGGAGGCTTCGTTCATCTGGCCATGCTTTCCATAAGCATAAATGACAGTGTTGTAGGAATATAGATCAGGCCGCCCGCATTTTTCCTTGATCTCCCTTAGAGTACCATCAGCCCTCTCCAAGTCTCCCAACCTGCTATACATATTAATCAAGCTATTGTATGTGGTCAGAGTGCGAGTGAAACCACTCTCTTTCATAAATTTAAGGATCTCATTAACCTTTGAAACCATCTGCCTCCTACCATAGATGGATACCATTGCATTCAAAAT
>JXCR01134978.1:14082-31017 GCA_002079205.1 Phalaenopsis hybrid cultivar
AACTTCGATGACTTCCTAAGCTATCCTATTATTTGGCTTCAATTTAGGAGAAATCATTNCGCCATGGATAAATGATGAAAATTACAAATAATTGATGAGTTTAGCAAGGGTTGCGAAGATCAAAATGCAAGTTTTTACGCTTTGAATGATTAAATCATAGAAAAATCAAGATGTCAAGCTAAAAACTTAAAAAATCATCAACCCAACCCAAGGTCTCAAGCTAAAATCTAAAAAATTGCCAAATAAAGAAAAGAGAGAAGGAGAGCAATATTTACCTTAGAAAAAAAATGCAAGATTTACCTTAGAAATGTAAGATCTACCCTTTGAAACCCCTGTATCAAGAGAAAATCAAANTAAAAAATCATCAACCCAACCCAAGGTCTCAAGCTAAAATCTCAAAAATTGCCAAATAAAGAAAAGGGAAAAGGAGAGCAATATTTACCTTAGAAATGCAAGATTTACCTTAGAAAAAAATGCAAGATTTACCTTAGAAATGTAAGATCTACCCTTTGAAACCCCTGTATCAAGAGAAAATCAAAAGATTCTGGATGCCCTATGATGCGCTAATGAAGAAGGAGAAGCATACAAGCGAAAAGGCAAAGATGAAATGAGCTCAAAAGCGATAATTTTTGCTTTTAAACAGATCTGGGCGCCTAGGCACTGGGATGCTGGCGCGGAAGCGTCTAAATAGATCAAAAATAGGAGTTGTGTGGTGCCCCAATGTTGTGATAACAACACCTAAGTGTTACATTACAGAGCAAGTGGCCCCTTGGCGCCCAAAGGGCAGTGCATAGGTGCCCAACTAAGCACATGACTCAAATGCAGCACCCCCCAGTGCTGCGATGGTGGTGTCTAAAATCGAGCAATTGGCTCTCAGCCGCCTAAGGGACGCGCCTAGGCGACAGACTAACTTTAGCCCAATTCATCTGATTTCACAAAATAATTCCAACTACACAATAATTTNTCTAATGAAGAAGGAGAAACATACAAGCGAAAAGGCAAGATGAAATGAGAGCTCAAAAGCGATAATTTTTGCTTTTAGACAGATCTGGGCGCCTAGGCACTGGGATGCCGGCGCGGAAGCGTCTAAATAGATCAAAAATAGTTGTGTGGTGCCCCAATGTTGTGATAACAACACCTAAGTGTTGCATTACAGAGCAAGTGGCCCCTTGGCGCCCAAAGGGCAGCGCATAGGTGCCCAACTAAGCACATGACTCAAATGCAACACCCCAGTGCTGCGATGGTGGTGTCTAAAATCGAGCAATTGGCTCTCAGCCGCCCAAGGGACGACGCCTAGGCGACAGACTAACTTTAGCCCAATTCATCTGATTTCACAAAATAATTCCAACTACACAATAATTTCACTACAAATCACCTCAAACAACACTGACAAATGAAAGATAAGCAACCAATATTGAAAACACAACATAATAAATACAAGAAAATGAAAACATAAAGCAGCAATCACAAATGTAAACTTGGGTTGTCTCCCAAGAAGCGTTTAAGTGAGTGTCCTTAGCCCGACATATTCTAGATGTGCTGACTCAAACTCAAAGCTTCAAAAAGTTCAAGTTTTTCTTCCCCTAATTAAAATTGTAATCGTTGTCCATTTACCTTGAACTCCCTTCCACTAATATGATCAACAATATCAACCACTCTGAAATGGTAAATTCTTATTATAGTAAATGGTCTCGACCACCTGAATTTGTGCTTTCTTGGAAACTATTTCAATCGAGAATTACATAGCAAAATTTTCTGTCAAGGATCAAAATTTTTCTTAAGAAATCCTGAATAANGTGGGTTGACTCAAACTCAAAGCTTCAAAAAGTCCAAGTTTTTCTTCCCCTAATTAAAATTGTAATCGTTGTCCATTTACCTTGAACTCCCTTCCACTAATATGATCAACAATATCAACCACTCTAAAATGGTAAATTCTTATTATAGTAAATGGTCTCGACCACCTGAATTTGTGCTTTTTTGGAAACTATTTCCATCGAGAATTACATAGCAAAATTTTCTGTCAAGGATCAAAATTTTTCTTAAGAAATCCTGAATAAAATATAACTTAATTGTACTTTTCTCCTTCACAATAAAACAGGATAAAGATGTCTTCAATAGCGAGCAATAAACTCTCCCAATTCTCAAAAACACTCACTTTTCTTCTCTCCTAATCTCCTTGCAAGATGTGTGACCTTCTCCTCCAAATTCTCTCATAGAAATGTCTGAATAAAAATGATGAAAAAGCCACAATAAATTCGTCTTCCAGCCTTTTTGTATTTCTTCCCATCAAATCAAATTCTGAACTGCCAAAACTGTCAAATTTACGATTCTGGTAGCTAGGTGCCACTGACTTGAAAAAAATTTTATGAAGGATCGGCGCCATGGCTCCGGTGGCAGCGCTTAGGGCGCCAAAGGAGAAGCGTCAACTTTCCTTACACTCAGGAATATGCTCAATTTGAGAATGGAATTGCGTTGAGGCGCCATATCACATCTTTCTCCATTCCAATTTGTTTAAATCCTGCTCGATCCTCTTTCTGCTGCAACCTNACCTTTTTGTATTTCTTCCCATGAAATCAAATTCTAAACTGCCAAAACTGTCAAATTTACGATTCTGGCAGCTAGGTGCCACTGACTTGAAAAAAATTTCATGAAGGATCGGCGCCATGGCTCCGGTGGCAACGCTTAGGCGCCAAAGGAGAAGCGTCAACTTTCCTTACACTCAGGAATATGCTCAATTTGGGAATGGAATTGCGTCGAGGCGCCATATCACATCTTTCTCCATTCCAATTTGTTTAAATCCTGCTCGATCCTCTTTCTGCTGCAACCTGTAAAACAACACTAGAACCTTCCTCAAACCATAATATTTTCGTAGAAAAATGCAAGCATTTACAAACATTTAATACGAAGTTTAAGTATATTTCATATATTCATTTCACATTTTATCTTTAAATGTCAAGCCACTCATCCACCTAAGCATTTTCATCTCAGCAACACTTAGCCTTGTGTTATGCTTCACTTTTAAGGGGCAACATTCTGCGCCATAGAGTATTGTAGGTCTCACCGCCATTTTATAAAATTTTCCTTCAAGTCTATGTGATCCTTCCCTATCACACAATAGGTCCGATGCATTCCTCCACTTCAACCAACCAACTTGAATTCTACTAATAACATTCTTANGTCATATATTCATTTCACATTTTATCTTTAAGTGTCAAGCCACTCATCCACCTAAGCATTTTTATCTCAGTAACACTTAGCCTTGAGTTATGCTTCACTTTTAAGGGGAAACATTCTGCGCCATAGAGTGTTGTAAGTCTCACTGTCATTTTATAAAATTTTCCTTCAAGTCTATGTGGTCCTTCCCTATCTCACAATAGGTCCGATGCATTCTTCCACTTCAACCAACCAACTTGAATTCTACTAATAACATTCTTATTTATATCACCATCACTTTGAATAATAGACCCGAGATATCTGAAACGTTCACAACTTTTAATGATTTGATCACCCATAATTANTTATTTATATCATCATCACTTTGAATAATAGACCCGAGATATCTGAAACGTTCACAACTTTTAATGATTTGATCACCCATAATTACAACTCTGCCACTAGAGATACTATCACTAAAATTACATTCCATATATTCAGTTTTAGATCTACTAAAACAAAAGTCTTTAGACTCTAATGTAGATCTTCACAATTTAAGTTTTTCTTGAACTCTTTTTCTAGTCTTAACCATAAGAAGGATATCATTGGCGAAAAACATACATCAAGTACATCCTCCTATAATGTCTAGTAAAAGCAAAAAGTTATGGGCTTAAAGCCGATCCCTGATGTAATCTAATTGAAAGAGGAAATAACTTGGTCAATCCTCCTTCTGTTTGAACAGAAGTAACAACTATAGTATACATATCTTTAATGACTTGAATAACTCCAATATACATATCTTTAATGATTTGAATGTAAGTTATAGTAACTCTATTTTTCTCTAGATTTCTCGAAAGTACTTCTCTTGGAACCTTATCTTAAGCTTTTTTTCTAAATCAATGATAATCATATGTAGATCCTCCTAATTCTTTCTATACTTCTCCATCAAACCTCTCAATAAATGTATTACTTCCATATTAGACATGCCTAACATAAATTTAAATTGATTATGAGAAATCTTTGTATCACATCTTAACATATATTTAGTTACCATATCTCATTATTTAAAGTAGGACACATCAACTTAATTTTTGTATAATTTGCACAGTCTTGTGCATCCCTTTATTCTTAAAAATAGAGATCAAAATACTATTCCTCTACTCAAAAGTTTTTTTTTAGTTTTTAAAATAATATTAACGAGTTTAGTAAGCCAAGAAACTTCTAAATCTCCTAAATATTTTCACACTTCGATTGTGATATCATCAGACTCTATTGATTTTCAACTCTTGATTTTCCTTAAAGCCTCATTAATTTCTTTTTTACTAATATGATAATAAAAATAAAATGTTTTATTATTATTAACGATATTAAGATCACTAAGGTCGATCGTATTTTCAAAAACTTCATTGAAAAGTTTATCAAAATAATTCATGAATTTAGTCTTCTAAGAAAAATACTTTTTGATTTTCAACTTTAATACACTTTACTTGAATTAAATCCTTATTTTTCTTTTCTCCTTATTTGGCTAGTTTATACAACATGTTTTTCAATCACTTTAGTATCTAATATATTATAAAGATCATTAAAAGTAGAATTTTTAGTTTCACAAATTGTTCTCTTAGACTTTCTAAGGGTCATCTTATATTTTTCCAGTTTTCTAAGTTTTTTACACTTAAACTAATAGATATAACACTTCTTATAATCATTTCTTGCACATTATTATTTCATCTCCTACTATTTTATATATATAAATTTTTTCTTTTGATTCTTCAAGTGCATCTTTTGTCACTTGTTTAATAGTGTTTGTTACTTTATCTGCATAGAATCAGCTGATTCATGAATATCCCAAATTTGAAATCTTGAAGTTTACTAATAAAACTAATTTTATTTGTATCTTTTTAATGCTCCATCTTCTATGTCAATATTTTATTATATTATTTATATTATATATCCTCATATTAAAATTTAGAAGTGATAATCAATGTTGAATACTTAAATTTTCACTTTCAATAACCTTATAAACTGTATATTCTCGATGATCTCTTATTCTCATAAGAAAATAATTAATTTTTTCTTTTTAAAATAGAATAACTTCTAGAAAGTTATATAATGCCCTTACACACACACACACACAGATATAGACATATATATACACACAGATATAGACATATATACATATACACATATATATACATACATATATACAGATATAGACATACATATAACATATATGTATATATGTATTTTTTTATTTAAAAGTAATGGTCGGAGGCTATGATATGAGCCCCGACCATCCCTGATGAGTCAATAATTCGAGTACCACACCCTACACTCGGGGGCAATCGAACCCTAGACTAGAGGGGGCTTACAATTGACAAATAGATGCTCGACCAACTGATCTGAGCAAGCATCACATATTTATATATGTATATATATATATATACTTATATATACATATATGTTTATATATTGGGCCCTCTCATACAACTTTAGTATCATTTTTTATTTTAATATAATCAGCCCTATGGCTTCATTACATTACACACACACACACACACACACACATATATATATATATATATTTTCGAATGAGGAATGACAGGTCTATTCTAGGAGGAAGAAGAAAAATGGAGGCCGACTCAAGTTCGGGAACATATTGAGTGATACATTGGTTACTACTACCAATGACAATCATCTTATCAACTTATTAGTTTTCTCCTTCTCTAGAACTAGAGACAGAGACAAGACCAAATTGGGTCGCTTTCTAACCACCTGATATTTTGTATTTCGGCACTTTTAGACTTTTTCGTTAAGTCTCTAATGTATTTTTTTTGTATTTTCTAGTTTTGGAACTATTTGTGGTTATTGTTTGGGCAGGGTGCCATGCTTGGGCCCTACCACACATTCTATCTATATCTTTCTTTCTAGTTAATATACTACTCTTTTTGTGCTTCTAAAAGATATATATACATACATATATATATATGAAGCCCGAGGGAAAATATATTAATACGAAAAAGATACAGAAATGTTGTATGAGAGGACGTAAAAGAAAGCCCAACTCATACACTACAACACACATAAAACCCAGATAAAGCAAATATATACAAAAATGATGAAAATCAAAAAGCCACAAAAGGACACAAAAATGCTAGGGACGTCCCACTTTAGTCCTCTTGCCTCTAGTTCTCTGAAGCGAGCCGGCTAACAAATTGGTAAGGTGTGTACCATTGTCCGTAGTAACCAAAGTATCATCCATCAGATTCCTGAGCTCATGTAGATCTTCATTCTTCTTTCTTCTCGATGTGTAGGTCTGTCATTCCTCATCCGATGATTGACTCATCTGATAAGTAGATTCCAAAGGTGGTCGGATAGGTGTAGATCGTTGCATGTCTTGATCCCTATGAGCCCGAGTAATATTAACATCTTTCTGGATCTGATGAGTTGGTTGTGAGGCAGTAGAAGTATTTTCATATGTATTATCAGTGATAGGTTCTAGGGCAGACGGGGTCTGAAGAAACTCCCTCTCCCCCACGATAGGAGGTTCCAAAGATGAGGAAGCTACAACTGGGGATTGAATGATTGTCATATTGCCTGCCTAATCAGGAGGAGATGGAATCACAGCCTCTAGCGGAACAGTTTGCTTTTTTGGTCTGAGTTAGGGGTGTAGATGGTGACATTGAGAACTGGAGTGTCCGAACATACGACAGTTCAGACAATACGACGGAAAAGTTTCAATCTCTAGCTTCTGCCAATATTCATGGTGTTGTGTGCCCAACCAGATTTTCTCAGAAGCAGGTGAAGTGATGTCTCATTCAACAAATACTATAGCTTCAGAAGGACGAGACATATTAAAAGTAGGAATGTCCGTCTTGAGTGGCTTCTCATAAGCTGAGGCAATAGAGTAAAATACTTTTTGAGAAAAATAATGAAATTTTAGACCAGAGAGATGAATCCAAACCGGAATGATTGGCGATTCCGTCTGTGAGTCAAAATCTACAGACCATTTCAGAATCTTCATTGCTTTGTTATCAATCAATATTATCCTTCTAGCAAATAAGCGTATGTAATCTTATTTGTTGCTAATTTGAATAAGAATGTGTCTCCCATCTAATAATCCAATTTTTCATTCTCCAACAAGGTGCATAAGTTCAAAAACTTGGCGAATGAGGTCCATTTTGGGATGATCATATAGAAATTTCCTAACCAAATTCAGACAACAAGAGGAACCAAGTTGAATATCTTCAGTGTTTGTAAAAAAGATGACAGACTTCCCATTCTTCCTACCAGGTTTCTTAATGTCCTCCACCCACTCAAACGAAGGAGGGAAACATAATGATTTTGGTGTGTCTGAAGCGTGGGCACCGACAAGGGTAACTGCATACGATTTGTCTGAAGCCATCCTCAAGGATAGGTGCGACGTTTAGAGAAGAAAGCCAATAGAGGAAAAAAAAAAAACGCATCGAAATAGCCGAACGACGCTGTGAGACCGAGTGCAGAGAACAGTCGCGATCGCGAGCAGCGCGAGTTGAGCCGCAGAATATGCGAGCGGCGAGACAGGCCTCAGAGGAGCAGAAACGAGCTCAGAAACCGCGAGCGGGAGACGAGCCTCGTCTCAGAGGACGGGGGAGATGAAGAGCGTGAAGACGCCGAGAGGAAACACACGAGCGAGAGAGAGAGAGAGCGAAGCCGTAAACTATTGCTAAGGTTCGCCATCAGGTGAAACCCTAGCAGAGCCGAGTGAGGAAGACGACGCCATCATACATACATACATATATATATATATATATATATATATATACATACATACATACATATATATATATATATATATATGTATATATCACACACATATATTTATATATATAGTCTAGAGCTTTCTATGTTATCCTAGATTTCTCTCTGAAACATCTTTTTGCGGTGGAATCTTCTAGAGTCTCTTAGATTGCTCTCTTCCTTTTGGTCTTCTCTAGAATCTTCTTTCCCATGGTTGGTTTGCCAATTACTCTAGAGATGATGGAGTGTGACACCCTCCCCCACTTAAGCTCGCAATGCCTCATTGTGCCTTCCTTCTGACAATGCTGGATCTTTTATTTAAATTGACATATTGGGTTTTCATGTTGCTAGNTTGTGGAATCTTCTATAGTCTCTTAGATTGCTCTCTTCATTTTGGTCTTCTCTAGAATCTTCTTTCCCATGGTTGGTTTGCCAATTACTCTAGAGATGACGGAGTGTGACACCCTCCCCCACTTAAGCTCGCAATGCCCTCATTGCACCTTCATTCTAATACTGCTGGATCTTTTATTTAAATTGACATATTGGGTTTTCATGTTCCCAGCTAGCTTCGTTATCAAGTAGTCCTCTCCACTTGATGAATTACTCCTTATAGTTTGGTACCCCTCGTCGCCTGATCACCCTGTTTGTCAGTATTTCTTCAACATCTTTATCAAAGGAGGTGATTATGGTTGTAGGTGCTCACTTAATTGGTCTCTCATTTCTTTGTGATTAGGTTTCAACATGCTTACATGAAAGACTTGATGTATCTTTAATTTTGGTGGAAGGTCGAGTNGGGTCTCTCATGTCTTTGTGATTAGGTTTCAACATGCTTACATGAAAGACTTGATGTTTCTTTAATTTCGGTGGAAGATCGAGTTTGTAGGAGACCATTCCCACCTATTTTATTACTTCAAAAGGTATTTTGTATCTCCGTATTAATCCTTTATTTACCTTTCAAAATGTTTTGAATTGTTGGGATAGGAGCTTTACAAAGATTAGATCTTCTTCCTTAAAGTTGCATTGCCTCCTTTTCTTGTTTGTCCACTTCTTCATTCTTCTTGCAGCCTTATGTAATGTGGCTCGAGCTAACTCCCTTTGCTCTTTCTAACACTTTAAAAAATTTGAAAGTTTTGAACTTTTTCCTTCATAGAGAGCTGTTAAAGGAGAGGGGAGTCATTGGTTGTTGCCCCATGATTATTTCAGTAGGACTCATGTTGTTGGCTTTGCTTATTTGTAGATTAAAGGAGAACTGTACTACATCCAGCAGTTTGGCCCAATTTTGCTGATTTGCACATATTTAGTGATGCGAATATAGTACCAAGAGAACATTGGTTCTCTCGGTCTATCCATCACTTTGAGGATGAAAACTTGTAGAAAAATTTTGATCTAACCCCAACATCTTGGATAATTCAATCCAAAATCTTTCAATGAAGCGAGGATATCAATCTCTAACAATGCTTTGTTGTATTCCTCATAGCTTTACCACATTGCAAAGAAAGTGCCTTGCAGCTTCTTCAACAATACAGTCGGTGAGGAGTAGTAATAAATGTTTCGTACTTGCTAAATCTTTCCACCACGACTAGGATGCTTCCAAATTCTTCAGAATTTGATTGGCGGAAGATGAAATCCATAAAAACACTCTTGTATGATCTTTGAAGAATAGGTAGTGGTTCTAACAATCCCCTTATTTGTTGATAGACAACTTTATCTTATTGGCAAACATGACAAGTGCATACATATTCCTCCACCCCATCCTTCATCTCTAACCAATAATAGTTAGTTTTGAGAAGGGCTATAGTTCGTTTCATACTTGGATGTCCCACCCATAAAGAATCATGACATTCTTTGATTAGCTCTTTTCTCAGGTTACCCCATCTTGTCACGTAAATGTGTTGGCCCTTATTATAGAGGACATCTTCATTTATCTAGAATTTTTTAATTTTTCCTTTATTAAAGCAATAATACTTTGGGCTTGTGGATCATAATTCAACTCTTCCTTGATTTTGCTTATGATGAAACTGGAGACTTCTGAAATGCTTGCAAGTTTTGCTTTTCGTTTTAGTGCATCTGTTACTACGTTGGCCTTCCTTGGTTAGATGTAATCGAATTCAGTAAGGAAATCTTGCAATCTTGTCTGCTTGGGACATAGCTTCTTCTGGATCTAAAAGTAGCTGGTGACGATATTATCTGTCATGGCCTTGAATTTAGAGCCAAGTAGGTAGTGTATTCATACTCTAAGGCAATGTATGATAGCTGTCATTTTCTTTTCTTGGACTATGTAGTGACGCTCCATCTCATTGAGTTTTTGACTTTCGTATTTAATTGGATGTTTGCTTTTCATGATTACTCCCCCCTATAGCGATGCATCGATGTGCACTACTTACACCTTAGTATGATTAGGAAGGCTAATTACGGGCTCTTTGCTGAATGCCTTTTTGAGATCTTCAAATGCTTCTTGACATTTTTTAGTCCATTTCCATGACATATTCTTCTTGAGTAGATCTGTCGGCGGAGCAGTTCTTGCGGAATATCCCTTTATAAATCGTTAGTAGTAGTTTAGAAGCCCCAAGAACGATCTTAACGCATGTACCTTAGTAGGATGTTTCCAATCTTGGATGGTCTTGATCTTGCTTTCTTCCATCATAAGCTTACCATCCTTTATCTTATGCCCTAAGATTATTACTTCTTGTTTGACAAATGAGTATTTTTCTTTCTTGATGTATAGCTTATTTTCTCTTAGTACCTTGAACACTGCTCGGAGATGCCTGTCGGCCGTTTTATTGTTCAACTTCGTGATTTGAAAAAGAGTGATCATTTTGTACTTTTGAAAATAATTTAAATATAACTTTTTGAAAGAAGTAACTTTTTTAATTTTTAAAATAAGTGAGACCAANTCAGACTATGCAAATAGCCTGAAGGCAGGAGGATTTACACCGTACCATACGGTAACCTCGGAATCCTAAAGCGTTAGGACTTATAATTACACAACCGAGTTGTGCAAAAAGCTTAAAGAAATGATCCTAGGGGTTGTTATTTAAACTAAGGAAAGCGTATAGAGTTGTGAAAATGTTTTGCTGCTGCAGATTCACCTGGGAATTGTTCCTCGTCGCGTTGCCCACGATGTTTGCTCCAAACTCCTCGTAGTAGCACCTCCTGGTTTAGTTTTAGTTTTGAACATGCTCCTAACCACTAGGTTATCCTAAACTAAGGCATAGTGTATCAAAGTAACTAAACATGCAGTGTGAAAGAAAAGTAAAAGTGCACTATATAGTAAAGAGAAAAGACAACATAACATGCTTAAAGAAGAACATAACATGCTAGGGAAGCAGTATAACAGACTATACATGAAAGACAGTAGCGGGTAGAAACATGACAAGTGTAACATGCTTTTGAAATAAAATGCTGTAATGTAAATTAAACCTGTACACCTGAGAGATACATTGCTCCTTTAAATTTAGCTATTATGTGTTGTGTAAAGAGGGAAGTAAGACCTGAAAAAGACTTAATAGANTCATGAAAGACAATAGCAGGTAAAAACAGGACAAGTGTAACATGCTTTTGAAATAAAAATGTTGTAACGTAAATTAAACCTGTACACCTGAGAGATACATTGCTCCTTTAAATTTAGCTATTATGTGCTGTGTAAAGAGAGAAGTAAGACCTGAAAAAAACTTGATAAAACAGGTAAATCACAGGGAAAAGATAAACTAATAAAATGAAATAGCATACCACATATAAAGAACCAAGAATAGGAAATTTATATGTGATTTTGGAATGTCCCCAATTGCCAGGAGGATTTGAATGTAGGACAAACTCAAATCCCGGAGCATTGGGTTTTAGTTTTGGTCAAGTTAAGGTAAGAATTTCATTATTTGATTTAATTAAATCAGTCATGAGTCACAATCTAGTGCAACCTCGTGCCTAGTGTCTCACCTATCTTCTAATCTGAGGCTAGATGTTTGGATTTCTTAGGGTCATTTGAAAATTAGGATGATAAACTATCTCTCAAGGTTGTTCTTCTGAAATCTAGGATGCCTGCACTTTAGGTTAAACTTGAAGTGTCCTAAGGTATCTAATCTCAATTAAGTGTCTTTCCACTAACCCTCAAATATCTATAGATCCAGCTTAGCTTGCTATCAGGATCCTAAAACCCAGGGGTCAACTCATAATTTTGGCAAATGAGTTGTGAGTTGTGCTTCAATCCTAGTTAAAGGAATTGGATTTAAATCGATTCAAAGCTTAAGGGATCTAAATGTAAGTCCACTAATCTCTCAATCATTATCTAAATTTTCATTTCTTCCGACTCCAACTAATCTTCCAATTTGCAATTTATTTTTTTTCTTGTGTAAAATAAAAGGTGGATTGCGCTACCCTGCCTCCTCTTTAGATTGTATCATCCCAAAAATTCAAATTCAAATTTCAATTTTCTCTCATCCTCTCTTTTTCTCTACTTCCCTTGAGATTATAAATCATTTCTGAATTAAATTAAATCGAAAATTCTCATTTTTAACTTGACCGTTAAAAAAAAAATAAAACAAACGAAAATGAGACCGATTCATTTTTAAAACTAAATTAAATCAATAAAACTCGCAAATGTTTCGGTCTAAAACATTCAAGTTCGTTAAAAAAAAAATGATCGGATCAATCCCGAGAAGGATATCCTTTCCAAGTAGCTCTTTTATGGATTTCCAAACCCAATTTGACTTTAATTTATATCAAACCCAAAATGAAACTTCAAAAGCCTTTTTCATTTCATAAAATATAGGATAACAATTCATAAGGAGCATCTTTCTATATCTCTAAAAAAAAACATCGTCAAAGCCCTTCAACTTTAATTTTAATCAAAAAGCTCGCGAAAAAGGTAATATTCCAAAACCAAGACTCAAATCCAGCTAAATGAATAGGAAGATCATGACTAAGGCATCATCCCAAAACCAAGACTCAAATTCAGCATACACTTCAACAAGAGACAGCAAGAGAAGCAAAATGTAAGCCTCAAAAATGTAATTTCCAACATTTAAAACAACTTCCAACATGTATTTCAACAAGGGACAACAAAAGAAGTAGAATGAGAGTCCCAAATTGTAATTCACATCATTTAAAACACCCTCTAGCATGTATTTCAATAAGGGGCAGCAAGAGAAGTAAATAAAAGGCCTCAAAAGCATAATTTCCAACATTTAAAACACTCTCCAGCATGTATTTCAACAAGGAGCAGCAAGAAGTGCAAGATAAAGGCCTCAAAAACATAATTTCCAATATTTAAAACACCCTCCAGCATGTATTTCAACAAGGGGCAGCAAAGGAGTGCAAGATAAAAGCCCCAAAAATATGATTTCCAACATTTAAAACAACCTCTAGCATGTATTTCAACAAGGGGCAGCAAAGGAGTGCAAGATAAAGACCCCAAAATATAATTTCGAACATTTAATATGATTTTCCAGCATGTATTTCGACAAGGGGCAGCAAAAGAGTGCAAGATAAAGACCCCAAAAATATGATTTCCCACATTTAAAACACCCTCCAGCATGTATTTCAACAAGAGACAGCAAGAAGTGCAAGATAAATGCCCCAAAAAATATGATTTTCAACATTTAAAACACCCTCCAACACATATTTCAACAAGGGGCAGCAAAGGAGTGCAAGATAAAGGCCCCAAAATGTAATTTCCAACATTTAATTTGATTTTTCAGCATGTATTTCAATAAGGGGCAACGAGAAGTGCAAGATAAAGGCCCCAAAATGTAATTTCCAACATTTCATATGATTTTCCAGCATGTATTTCAATAAGGGGCAGCAAGAAGTACAAGATAAATGCCCCGAAATGTGATTTCCAACATTTAAAACAGCCTGTAACATTTATTTCAACAAGGGGCAGCAAGAAGTGCAAGATAAAGGCCCCAAAAACATAATTTCCAACATTTAAAACAGTCTCTAGCATGTATTTCAACAAGGGGCAGCAAGAAGTGCAAGATAAAGACCCCAAAATATGATTTCCAACATTTAAAACAACATCTAACATATATTTCAACAAGGGGGCAGCAAGAAGTGCAAGATAAAGGCCCCAAAATATGATTTCCAACATTTAATTTTTGATTCCAAAAAAGAATCCAAACCAAGCCCATCAAATAGGCTAATAAATAGAGAAAATTTTTCAATAAAGATCCAACTTTAAAGAGCCAAACCAAGCTCGAAATCTACATGAGATAGGAAACATTTTTTTTTTTTTTTTTTTGCCATCGGAAATATTGCAAGAAATAAAATGGGGGAGAAGAATACCTCACTTCAGCAGATTTAAAACAAAGCACTGTAAAACAGGTTAAAAAAAAATACTCCCACAGAAATCCTTCTTGAAAGCCTCACGTAAACAGCCACCCACACTTCCTTAGCTCCAAGCACAAAAGAATCAAATTTAGAGAAGATTTCAGCAGAGTTTTCTTCCCTAAAAGCCTCTCACGGCAAGAACATAGCCTCTCCCTTTTTCTCAAAAAAAAAATTTAACAATCCCTCAACCCACAGAGAACAAGTAAGAATGAAGTTAGAGAAGATTTTGGCAGCACTTCCCCACTTTTTTTGAATTTCGGCCAGCAAAACAAAACATTCCCAAAGTGGTATTTTAAAGCAAAGAAAAGAGGAAGGAGAAGCCACCTACCAGCCACCCTAGCCAGCAAATCGCGTGAGAGGAGAGGAGAAAAATTTAAGGCAAGAAGAAATGCGACCTGGGGCAGAGAAAGGGTCGGCCAGGTGGAACCTCGCGGTTGGGGGAACATTCGGTCGAGGGGAACTCGAGGAGACGAGCCGCGTGCGCAACCAGCGGCGGAATGACGCGTGTGAGGAGGCGAGGAAGACGCTCGGCTGGACTGCGACCGATCGCCTCGGTCTCGGGTGAGGAGCGGTCGCGGGAGAGGGTTAGGGCACGGGACCGAACCGAGCGATGTCGAAGGGGAAATAATCGAGCGTATGGGATGTTTTAATCGGGTTTATGCAAGCCAGAGAAAACCTAAATAAAGTTAGGTTAAATATGACTTAAGAAAATATTTAAGATTTAAAAAAAAAAAAAAATTTTAATTCGTGTTTCACCCATACATCAAAACATAACAAAATTGATGTCATTTTTAGGTAATTTTGATGTTCCGGACGCGTTAGCGCAGTCCAATTTGTCGTCGGAGGTCATTTTGACGAATTCATCGATTTGCGTGCCAATTTTCTTGTGTCGAAAGTATAGCAATATGGGTGTCCTTTCCTACCAAAATTAGTATCCTGGACGCGTTGGCGCAGTCCAATTTGTCGTCGGAGGTCATCCGGAGAAGTTCGCATTTTGACCACTCCTCTGGGCTTAATTGAAGTCCTAGATCGCGCAATTTCGTGAAATTCATGTATTTGATGTGTGTATGTGACAAAAAAGGTCGTGACGATGTTTTCCTGAGGCTTGAAGTCCTATTTGGAACATTTTCCTTGAATCTTCGCAAAATAACCCATAACCGCTCTTTCATAAGACGATGGTCTTGTGCCAAAGATGCTAGACATCAAAGGAAAATAGGAATTGACTGTGATGGTCTTGTGCCAAAGATGCTAGACATCAAAGGAAAATAGGAATTGGCTGGAATTTCTAGATCAATTCTAGTTTTCTAACGGTCCGTAGGAATTTCTAGAGCTAGAACCTAGGCTCTAAGGAGGAGAAGAAAAGACCTCACAAAAATGAGGTCAACATCCCTTCAGATCTAAGAGAAAATTCTCGATTAAATACATTGTGATGCTCCATTTTAATATTTTAGAATTATNGCCGATCCTTAATGTAATCTAATTGAAAGAGGAAATAACTTGGTCAATCCTCCTGTTTGAACAGAAGTAACAACTATAGTATACATATCTTGAATGACTTGAATAACTCTAATATACATATCTTTAATGACTTGAATGTAAGTTATAGTAACTCTATTTTTCTCTAGATTTCTCGAAAGTACTTCTCTTGGAACCTTATCTTAAGCTTTTTTTCTAAATCAATGATAATCATATGTAGATCCTCCTAATTCTTTCTATACTTCTCCATCAAACCTCTCAATAAATGTATTACTTCCATATTAGACATGCGTAACATAAATTTAAACTAATTATGAGAAATCTTTGTATCACATCTTAACATATATTCAGTTACCATATCTCATTATATTAAAGTAGAACACATCAACTTAATTTTTGTATAATTTGCACAGTCTTGTGCATCCCTTTATTCTTAAAAATAGAGATCAAAATACTATTCCTCTACTCAAAAGTTTTTTTTTAGTTTTTAAAATAATATTAACGAGTTTAGTAAGCCAAGAAACTTCTAAATCTCCTAAATATTTTCACACTTCGATTGTGATATCATCAGACTCTATTGATTTTCAACTCTTGATTTTCTTTAAAGCCTCATTAATTTCTTTTTTACTAATATGGTAATAAAAATAAAATATTTTATTATTATTAACGATATTAAGATCACTAAGGTCGATCGTATTTTCAAAAACTTCATTGAAAAGTTTATCAAAATAATTCATGAATTTAGTCTTCTAAGAAAAATACTTTTTGATTTTCAACTTTAATACACTTTACTTGAATTAAATCCTTATTTTTCTTTTCTCTTTATTTGGCTAGTTTATACAACATATTTTTCAATCACTTTAGTATCTAATATATTATAAAGATCATTAAAAGTAGAATTTTTAGTTTCACAAATTGTTCTCTTAGACTCTCTAAGGGTCATCTTATATTTTTCCAGTTTTCTAAGTTTTTTACACTTAAACTAATAGATATAACACTTCTTATAATCATTTCTTGCACATTATTATTTCATCTCCTACTATTTTATATATATAAATTTTTTCTTTTGATTCTTCAAGTGCATCTTTTGTCACTTGTTTAATAGTGTTTGTTACTTTATCTGCATAGAATCAGCTGATTCATGAATATCCCAAATTTGAAATCTTGAAGTTTACTAATAAAACTAATTTTATTTGTATCTTTTTA
>JXCR01134982.1:15129-59609 GCA_002079205.1 Phalaenopsis hybrid cultivar
ATATATATATATATACAACGAGAAAAATGGAGGAGCCTGGAAATAAAATTTGCAAATTTTCTATGTTCGTTTCTAATGAAGAATCCAAAATTCTTGCTTCCTCTACTAGGCATGTTCTTTTTGGGATTTTTTTTTTGGGCATCCTAAGTTGGAGTTGATTCATAAGGATTTTGATCATTTGAAATTTACCGAGTTCTGTAAAATTGGTTTGTTAGATGGGCGCCATATCCTTATTCAGTTGGCTAATGATGAGTAATATACCAGGTTGTTTTCTAGCAGGTTCATTAAAATTGTGGGTGTCCCTTTGAAGATCTTGAAATGGACAAAAGGATTTTGACCCTAAGGAGGAACTCCCTACGATCCCGGTTTGGGTGCATTTCTTGGGATTAAAGTTTCATTTGTTCAACCATGAGATTGTATTTTCTCTTACTGTGGCATATGGGAAACCTTTAAAGATGGATGTAAGCACTTATTTCTTAAACTAAACTTCTGAGGCTTGTGACTTGGTTGACCAAGATATTACTCAACACTTTTGTGGCGAGATCTGGATTGGGTCAGAATTTAAAGGGCACTAGGAGAAAGTGGTTTTAGAAAATCATTCTCCTTATTGTTCAAACGAACGAATGTTTTTTCAAATTCCTACGCACTACTATAAAATACATCCACACTTAAAAAAGAACTCATCTCCCCATTTCAGCAAAATTGGGCATCCTATTTGGCCTACTGAGCCAACAAAGCCAAATGAAGGTATAAGGGACAATCAACATTCCCTCGTGCAACCTTCTGTTACTCTCAATGTGGCCATGCCTCTTATTAATGTTATCTGTAGTGAAGTTGATAACCACCCTACTTTTTCTGTTGAAACATTTGAGAATATAGTTAATCCCTCTTCCGTTATGCTCCAAAATGAGGATTTGATTAATGTTAACAATGATGTTTTAGACAACTCAAATTTTGAGGTTGTAAATGTGGAAACTATTCTGAATGAGAAAGAAAACAATTCTAGTGTTCCTGTTGAAAATCTTGATAGCTTTGAAAAAGTGGTTGAAACTAATACTATTTTTCCTCATGCTGAAGAGGGGCCACCTAAACATCTTTCTTTTGTTAGGATGCCTTTATACCCTCCTAACAATATTACTCCTCATAGCTTAACTTCTTCTTCTTCTCTTGAGAAAGAGGGCAATGATAAATTGGAAACTAGCTCTGCTCTTATTACAAAAAATAATAATTTACTTCATGTCAATCTTTCTGCTGCTAGGAATGTGCTAGACGAGGAATGGATGGTTCAAAAAGCTGGTAGGAAAAAAAGTAAACGGAATAACGAGCTTATACATCTTGATAAAGGTAATATAATTTTTTTAAGGAAAGTTTCTCTCTGATGGTGAGCAGGTTGGCACCACTTCTAGATATTCTAGAAGGGGGTGTGCGAGATATAATGTTTAACATAATGTGTTAGAATATTAGGGGAGTGGCGGACCCTTCCTCCCTTAATAGACTTAAGCAATTATGTAGGTTTCATAAGATTTCTATTTTTGTTGTTCTTGAGCCTCTTGTCTCCACTAATAAAGAGTGTATTTTTAGAAATTTTAAAAGTTATAGTTTCTTTGCTAATAAAAACAACAAAATTTGGATTTTTTGGAAGAAAGATATTGACTTCACTATTTTTTATGATGAAGAGCAATTTGTTTTGATCTATTTTAAGAATTATATCTATTCTGTTTGGGTCACTTTTGTTTATGCTAGCTCTGTTCTGTAAGATAAATATTATTTGTGGCAGAAAATTGCTATGGTGGGGGACTCTATTACTGATAATTTGCTGGTGGAGGCAATTTTAATATGTTTATGAAGCGTTCTGAAAGAAAAGGAGGGGGTAGGTACAACTCTACACTTATCAATCATTTCTGTGATAAGACTAATGAAGCTAGGTTATTTGATCTGGGTTTTATGTTCCTCCCTTCACTTGGAGGCGGGGATCCCTTTTCCAGAGACTTGATCGTTTCTTTGGCAATCAAATTTTCCTTTATCACTTTCATGTTTCTAAAGTTAGCCATTTAAGTCAAGCTAACTCTGATCATAATCCTATTTTATTATCCCTTGCCTTCACTTTTAAGCCTTCCACCTATCACTTTAAGTTTCTTAACATCTAGACCTCTCATGAGACATTTTTGCATCTTATTCAATAGGAGTGGAAAGTTGATTGTGTTGGTAACCCTTGGTTCATTTTGTGGCAGCTTCATAAAAAGGTCGTTGCAAATTTATGAAAGTAGAATTTAAATGTTTTTTTATAATATTTATAGGAAGGTTAAGGAGGCTCAAGCTCATGTTGACAAGCTCGAGGAGCAAGTTATTTATTCTCCTCAACATGTTGAAGATTTTGCCACTGCCCATTCTAAGCTTTTGGAGATTATTTCATTGGAGGAAAGTTTTCCTCAACAGAAAGGTAATGATATCAACTTTTCCTCTGTGGAATGTAATACAAAATATTTTCATGCCTCCCTTAAGCATAGGAAGAATATTAATACTATTTACAAAATTGGTTCCCCTTCTGTGTCTTTCTTTACCCACGATAAGGATATTGGTCAAAGTGCTATGGATTATTTTACTGATATATTTATGACCATCTCTCAGGTTTTGTCGGATAATACTAGTCTTTTTGATGATGAACGTGAGTATGTTTCCTACTTTCCCTTTGTGAGATCCCAACTGAGCAGGAAATTTTATCGGCTTTGAGGGACATTAATGACAACAATACTCCAGGTCTGGATGGGTTTACCTCTTCCTTTTATGTTTCTTGTTGGGATCTTATCAAAAAGTAAGTCACCCTTACCATTCAAAGTTTCTTTCCGGGGGAGGATTTCGGGAAGTATTTCACTTCCTCCATGATTGTGCTCATTCCTAAGAATAACGATAAGTCCAATTGGGATAAATTTTTCCCTATTTCACTCACCTCCATCTTTTCAAAAGTTTTAAGCAAATTGATGCTCTCTAGACTACAACCTATGTTACCTAAGATCATCTTGCCTCATTAGTCTCCTTTTGCTAGGGATTGGGAAATCACTGATAACATTTTACTAGCTTAAGCTCACTCCTAGATTATCTGTTGTGCCTCTTTATAGGACCTACAAGTGACCCTTAGTTCCAATGTCTAGACCAAATTGGTAAAAAAATCTATCCTATCACTCTAGAAAAATCTATTATAGGCCCATCAAATCTTTTCTCCTTATCTTTTTGCACCCCACTTTAGAAGATCACGACTGATCTTTCCAAGGTAGAATGAGATACTTAAAAGTCAATAAATTTTAGCCGTTTTGGGTCTATAAGTTCCTTAATAAGTTGTAACAAAACAAGTGGCCAATTTGTAAGGTAAATAGAGGACCGGTAAAAGTATCATCACCATATTTAGGAGTAAAAGAAGTTCTAAACAAAATTAAAATCACTTACTTAATTACTTCATAATGCAAGGAGGAAGAAAGAAAACTACTCACGAAGCATGGCGATAACAAAAAAAACTTATTTAGAAAACTCTAATTCAAAGAAAAAAATTAAAAGACAAAGATACAAATATTTATTTGAAATGTTCCCCAAGCACTCATTTGAAGTTCTCTGACTTCTCTGACACCAAATGCCCCCTAATTTTATTCCTCACCATTAAAATAACTTCTCTGACTCCAAAATATCTTTTTTTCTACTCCTTGTGACTATGTTAATGCTTATTTTTCCAAAATGGATGCTATTTTATATTGTCTTTTATTTGCAAGAGAAATGAAATTTGGAATCTGATTGTGGAAATGAATTTGCTTAATGCTTCTCATTTTTATTGTGGTGTTGTTTCTTGTAGTTGGGACAATCTAATTATTTGGGCTATAATTAAGAAGCTCATCCCTACGTTTAACATCAACTGGAACTCTGCTGAGAGAGAAACAACCTACTTTTTTAACTAAAATAGGGTCTCCTTATGAAGATGTCAACGTGGGAATGTAATGTAGCGTTGAATTTAATATACTCATACATGGAGATAGATTAATCCCAGCATATATTAGAGCTAAATACCTATACTCTTTAAATTTGTTTTGTCTTATTAATTAAATTCATAAAATTATCATCAGGAATCCTCATCATCTCTCCTTTACTAAATACACCTACTATTAATTGAATAATTGGCCTCTCAATGAGTGAGGCAAATCTATCTGGGTAAAGTTTCTCAGTCTTTCCATGTCCTTCTTGCATGGAGATGCTTTCATAATATTCTTCCAACTGATGAAATCCTAAAACTAAAAGGATTGAGAGGCCCTTACAAATGCACCTTATGTAACTTTGTGGAGGAATCAATATCACATCTTTTTTTTCATTGTCAGGTTGCCCAGAACATATGGGCGAACATTATTACACACTTAAAGCTTTAGATAAATACTGGTTGGTCTGGATTTAATGATTGTTGGAGATTCTGGAAAGGGATCAATGCTGAAATTATTACATGCTTCGATACTTAGTTCATATAGATGACAAGAAAGAAAATCAAACATGAGGAAACTTTTGTTTCACAATAACAAATCAGCATGAATTGCATGTAATATTTATTCAATATCACCAAGACCATGGGATTTAATATTCACAATAGAGAGTGGAGTTATCTAAATGATGTGACTTTGCAAAAACCCATCCCCATCCATATAAAGAAAATTTGTTAGACGAAGCCTTCAATCCCATGGGTAAAAATTAAGATTGGTGGTAGCTAAAGGAAATACTCAGCTGGAATGGGGGGCATATTTAGAAAACATGAAGGGGATTACTGACTACATTTCTCTTCACTTATTTTTTCCATGAATGCTTTACATGCTGAACTACATGTTGTGTTCTAGGTTGTTAAAATTTCCTCTTCTATGGGTTGGATTTATTTACAAGTGGAGTTGTGTTTCCTTTGGCTTTGGAGGGTTATTAAGGGGTTACATCCTCTCCTTAGTTTATTTCTATACTTTGGTCCTTTCTTCTAGGAAGAGTTTGGCTATACATTGTAGTCACACTACCAGGGAAGGGAATAGATGCACCAATTGGTTAGCTAAAAAGGTGCCACTTCTTCTTATCCAAAGTTAAATGTATCTCCACTTTTTGAGCTTGGTCTTTTGATAAGAAGGGATGACTCGACCCACAAATACAAAAAAATTTAGCTTTCAAAAGATGGCAAAAAACTTGACCAAAATTTTTATTTAGCAGCTTGTGTGCAAAATTGAAAATTTATAAAATATAGAAAATGGTTTACACACTAGAAGTTCTACGCAAGTACACATATCACTTCAGGAAATACATGCTTTTCTTTAAAGACCTTAAGATTAATCCCACAGAGAAGTGAGGTATGAAATCCCTTAGGCAAAATCCTAGTCTACTACTATCAAGTCTTAGGTTCGAAGGTTGATTAAGATGGTACTTTATCTAGCAACTACTCCTAAATGCAAATATTAATTCTAAAGATAACTTATCTAGATTAATTGGGTCAGAGAATTTTGAGATATTAAAGACTACCCTACTCATGTGATGACCTAGATAATGTATAGGAATGAAATACTTAAAATATAATGTTGCAGTGATAAATAGGAGCATACCTATTATTTACTTCTTTTGATATGTAAAGAGCATCGGCTAATCTAAATTTTGCGTCAGCATATATAGTGGCGTTGGGTAGGTTGTATTCTCTAAGTCCTAGATTACTTATTGTGCCCTCTCTGTAGAACCCACCGGTGACCCTTAGTTCCAATCTCTAAATCAAATTAATAAAAGAATCTAGTCTGTCACCCTAAAATTCAATGCAACGCCCATCAATTCTTATCTCCCTTTTTAATTGCACCCCCTTGGACAATCATCACTGCTCATTCCAATGTGAAATGTGATACACACTAGTTGGAGAAATCTTATCCCTCTCAAGTTTATAAGTTTCTCAACAAGTTTTAACAGTACAAGTGATTAGTTTGCTAAGTAAATTAAGAGCCGATGAAAATACCATCACAATTATGAAATAACAGAGTTTCTAAGAAAATTTAAATTTCGAAACATGCATCCAATTCATTCTAAAAGAAAAGTAAAATGAAGATAATGGCATAAGAAGTAAAAGAATTGATAAAATTATTTAATAAACTAAGTACCAACAAAGAAATTTTGTCTACCTACTCTATTTTGAGCATATAGGTGTGCTTAATATTCTATTAGTTTTATGTAACTATTTTTTATTTAGAAGCTTCTAATAGAAACAATTCATTAAATATATTTTCTTAAAAGTTGCATTGTAGCCCATACTATTTCACAATATCCAATCGGACAATGTGAGTACACTTTAGTTGCGAGATCACCACTCTCCCAAGTTTTAGTTTCACTTAAAAGTATTTTTAGCATAGAATTTTGCCACTTAAGTTATGTCAATGAAGTGAAGGACATATTTGTTGACACATTAAAATAAAAACAATTCTATCTTAAAACAATTTTTCCAACACATTCCACTTCTTCATGTTAAAAGAATAGAGTGAAGAAAACTAAATACGAAGCATGGATAAAACACAATAGAAAACTTCATTTAAATCAAAAAAAATCCACTAGAAAGCTTTTATAATGATTACAAGGTAATGAAGAACACAATACTAAGCATTTTCCCTCTAAAAGAAAGATAGAAAATCTCTTCAACAAAGTCTCCTGCCAATATATGCGCCGCTCATACTTCCTTAATCATATCTCTCAAAATCACTCACCAATCTCCCCAGAAAATCAAGAAATCTCCATCTCCATAAACTCACACAAAACTCTCTCGAAAACCCTTCTAAAACTCCTCTTAAACACCCTTTAATCCTTTTCATGAGAGGTGTGAAGCTCCTCTTTTTAAAAGAGACACCAAAAACCTCCTTTTCCCAAGAGACACACCTTTTCAAACCAAGAGATACACCACTTTATTTCAA
Source organism: Phalaenopsis hybrid cultivar (assembly GCA_002079205.1). Taxonomy (NCBI): domain Eukaryota; kingdom Viridiplantae; phylum Streptophyta; class Magnoliopsida; order Asparagales; family Orchidaceae; genus Phalaenopsis; species Phalaenopsis hybrid cultivar. The sequence goes on from JXCR01134982.1 coordinate 22,065, forward strand.
AAGACACGTCTTTTTATTTTTAGATGTCTAGATTCATTCCATGACTTGTTGGGGCTTGCATAGCCATCTAAAACCATTCAGAATATCTCGAAACCACAAAAAGTCAATAAAAATTTTCCCCAACTATTTCTGGCTCCTAGGTGTCATTTTCTCATCATGACTACTGCCTAGGTGTCAATTTGGTCACCTAGGTACCACCCATCAAGCAGCTCCACTGTTTTGCCCCGTTTCAACTCCAGTTTGGTTCATTTCAGCTCCATTGCGCTGAAAGTTGCTATACCTACAAGACAGAGATGAAAATAAACTTTCTTTATGAAGTGTAATTTCATTCAAAAATATATGATAAATGTAAAGGATATTAAGCATAAAAAGACATATCATAATGTGTCAGGTCAGAATTTTCTTTTACTTGTTTAAGCCCCAAACTGCACCATTTCTGCTTCATTTTCACTAAAACTAGATTTCTTGTACTTGAACCCAAAAATATGTAAAATACCTTCTTTCAAAGCATAATGTCATTGAACATAGAGGTGAAATATATATGAAAATTAGGTAATTTTTAGACGTATCAATACCCACAAACTTAAACATTACTTATGCTCAAGTAACACTGTAACTTTAAAAACAAAAAATGTTAACCTGCAATAATGCGTTTACTTTTTAGATAATTAAAAATTTGTTTTGGAAATATTATAGTCCAACTTAGAAGAATTTCTAGTAAAGTAGATGATAATTAAGGTATTAGAACATTTAGTATTAAATTTATGAAAACTAATTTTCATTTTAATTAAGAAAAATATTAATTTCAAAATTTATGAATTCTATACTGAATAATTTTTACTATTAAGTTTAGAAATTATACTATAAATTGATTTTAAGTTTTCTTCCTTAGAATGATTCAAGTGAAACCAATGTTTAATTAGGTCCTGTTCCGTAAGTTCCTCCTCCCTTTTTCATACTTCACTTTTATGTTCATTTTTCTTTTTTTTAATTTAGGATCTTTTTAATTCTTACTTTTTTTTCAGGTGAGGATTACTATATCGGAATAGGTCTTTAATGATTTTGAATTTCACTATTTTTTTAAGGTTAAAATCATATTTTCTATCTTTGACTTAAAATGTAGTATTAGAAAAATAATTTTCAATAGAGCTTAAATTCATCAAAAAGTATTATTCTAACAATCCTTAATTTTTCAAAAATTCATTTTTTTCTACAATAAATAGTAAAGTCATTTCCCTAATATTTTATACTAAATATCCTAACTTTAGTTTCATGCTTTTTGCTAACATATCTACTAAGTTCTTCTATATCATTCCCAAAAATCGAAATTTTTCCTAAAGATAACACCACAAGCCGTAAATCGTTTTAAAGGTTATATCAAATTAAATAAAGGCTATAGAGGACAAATAAAGTTTAACTTTGAAATTCTTTTTTCTTCCTCCCCCAAACATAAATTTTTAAATATTTTTCAATCAATTCCATAAAATGTTGTAGGAACAAAAAATAAAAGCTAAATGTACCAGCTACTATAACATCCTATTGAATTCATATACAAGCATAATCACGATAGAATGACCACAACAGAAAGTAAATCTAGTCTAAGACATGCTTTCATTACTATTAAACTCAAATGAAGTATTTTAATTTTGAAATTTATGTTATTCTTCCTTCCTCAAACTTAATTTCAACATGTATAGCATGCAATATAGAAAATATAAGCAGGAAGAAAAATAGTTCAGAAATTCTATCTACCTCAATTTTCTATCGAAAATATTTACAAGTATTAATCATGACAAAATAATTTGCAATAGAAAGTTAATCTAAACTAAACGTGCCAAAATAAAATTGAACTAAAGAAAGGTCTGAAAAGCATAACATGAATCAACATAGGAATATATATTTAAGTGTCCTCTAAGTTCTTTATGTTGGTGTAACATAAACATAAACACACATGATAAATGAGGTTGATTCTAACTTTAACTCATCACATCTCACTACCTTACTTCCAATTTCTAGCGAAATCATTACACTAATAAATTGGGTACTTATAAATTATTTTATAGATTCTAATCCGATGGATACTTTTATCCTTGATATGTTAGATCGTGCGCACCAACCTCATACATCACCTTATCCCTTTACGTAAGCATCTCTAACAATTATAAAGATAGTGCAAGTTCATCCTCAGGATACTCATTAAATAGGGTCTTGACCCTTACCAAATGAAAATAAGGTCAGAGAAAGAGACTAAAAAATCTAAGATGGAATTGTCACTATCCAAACCAAAGATGTCTTGTGTAAAACTCAAGCCCGGTTAAGACGCAAGTTGTAGTGGACTAGTCAATACAACTGCTACAAGGGAGCACAAATGTTTCAAGACACAACGATAAGTTATGGAATCACTTCACTTGTGACTCATCCGATTGAAATCAAACTACTAACAAATCAAACATCCATCAAGATCAATCACACTGATTAATTCATGCTAAAGAAAACATAATACGACACAAAGAATCATGACTCACAATTATTCTAAATCAAACCATACTTATAATCATGGGTTGCCTCCCACAAAGCACTTGGTTTAACATCTCTAGCTCGCCAAAGGGTTTCCTCCCGGATCAAATTTCTTGATCCTGGGATTCCAACTAAATCCTCAATTTTTTCTTTTTCATTTAACTTCTCAAATTGATTCCAATTATTCATACTCAAATTTCTTTCTATATACAATATTCTTTTGATGATTTTATCAATTTTATATTAATATCATCTTTAAAATTCATAAGAAATGGATCTCTATATGATAATTTAAGATATCTCCAAAATTTTGGATCAAATTATCTCTAGATGATTCAGATTCGAGATCAAATTCTACTAGGTTACTCTTCTGTTGCAAGGTATCTTATAATTATTCCCCTTGGAATGGTGGAGGAGGTCTTTATAAATATATTTTGGTTGATGATATAGGTTTTTCTAGTTCCTTAGGAATTTATTCCTTTGGCCTTTCAAGTTCCTTGTCCTCATTTCTCAACTCAAGGTACCTTTGAAATATATACTCCAATTTTGTTCTAATTCTTAGTTTGGTAGTTTTATCGTGCTCACCAATATTATCCTTGGGGTTTATCACAGCCTCACTAGAAAAAAAATCTGAAAGATGGTTATTAATTAAATCAACAATCAGCTCCAGTTGGTATTCTATATTTCTTCTAGCAACCATTGACTTTCTAGTTGACTTTCAATTTGATAAACAACCTCTTCTATAGACATCTCCTATCCTCCTATGGTGGGTTAGAGTTACATTCAAAAGGGATAGAAAGTCCATAATTATAGTTATTATGATTGTTCCAATTACCTAAAGGCTCATCTTGATTATAATTCCATGATTGGTTTCCTCCTTCATAAATATTATTCCAGTTAAAATTACAAGGATTCTTCCAGCCAAGTTCTAGTAATCAAAATAAGGGTTATATGTGTGATTGACTATCCCATGTAAAGTTTCAGAAGAGTTAGCGTCAATTAAATATCCAAATTAGTTTTCTTCAATCAGTAGAGGTTCTTGAGGTTGACACATCCCATAATGATCCAACTTATATCATCAACCAAAATATATTTATACATCAAGCAGTATATCTTCTTCATAATAATTCTTCATTTCTACAATAGCTTCTGAAGATCATTTCAGTTTCCTAATCCTTGTAAAAGTTATCTCTATCTTTATTTCATATAATTCAAGGTCTACAGCTCTCGAGCTACGCATAAAAATCTATAGACTTAACTAACAGGATAAATATCAAGTGTGAGACACTCAAAAATTATTTTAATATTTTTAGTTTTTTTATAAAATAAACACACAGTAATAAAAAAGACTAGATAATAACTCTACAATTTCCAAATCTAGGTCTTACCAGTTCAACTAAATTCTCCTAAAGTTCTTACCATCGCTTCGCAGGCAACGGAGCAAAGAAGTTGACCCGACTCGCAATTATGCAGTAATTTAGCTTCTAAAAGATGACCAAAAACTTGACCAAAATTTATATTTAGCGGCTAGTGTAAAAAATTGAAATGTTAAAAATTTTAGAAAATAGTTTACACACTAGTGGTACTACGCAAATATAAGTATTATTTTAAGTAATATAGAGTTTTCCTTAAAGATTTCAGTATCAATCCCAAAGAGAAGCGAGGTAAGAAAGCCCTCAAGTAAAATCCTAGTCTACTACTACCAAGTCTTAGGTTTGAAGACCGATTAAGAATATTATTTCTCTAGCAACTACTCCTAAATGAAAATATTAATTCTAAAGTTAACTTATTTGGATTAATTGGTTTGGAAAATTTTAAGATGTTAAAGACTACCCTACTCGTGTGATGACCTAAACAATGTATAGGAATGAAATGCTTAAAATATACATTTAGAATGAAAAATAGGAGCATACTTATTTTTTACTTCTTTTGATGTGTAAAGAACATTGGCTAATCTAAAGTTTGTGTCACCATGTATAGTAGTTTTGGGTAGGTTCTAGTCTCTCACTCCTAGATTATCCACTACGCCTTCTCTATAGAACCTACCAGTGACCCTTAGTTCCAATCTTTAGACCAAATTGATAAAATATTCTAGCTTGTCGCCCTAGAATCATCAATTCAATGCCTATCAAATCTTATCTCCCTATTTACTTGCACTCTCTCTTGGACGATCGCCACTGCTCTTTCCAAAGTAAAATGTAGCTCCACTTCCTAAGGGCTTTACATAATATAATATGCAAGAGTTTGAGCTTTTCTAGGGGATCAGGGTGGTTAACACCATTCCAATTTTTATAAAAAAATGTTAATAAAAGAAGTGTGAGAGGATCATATATTGAGATATCTGGAAGGGGTGGGCTGCTCATGATTTAAATGAGAGATTATGGAGATCAGTAAAGGTTTGTAATCAGATCCAGGTAGAGTAAGATGAATGATAAAATTAAGGAGGAACTGGGAAAACCATTGATTATTCATTAATATTCTATATAGTCTTTCGCAAATAGGCCCCCTTATCTAAGTGAAAGGAGGTCCTTTGAACCGCAAGTCAAAAAAATCTGCTTGATGGATATTATCACTGAAAGTTCTCATCTTGGAGATGTTGGGGACCCTGCCCCCACATTTTTTAGCAGAAGAGGTAATGCAGTTGAAGTCCCCCTTACCGCCACTAACAAAAGGGTGGGCATTTGCTCACTAATCTGCTAGAGGCAAGACAAAAGTTCCTTTCTGTCTTCCTTATGACATCCTGCATAAATAAAAGTGTCATAGCCCAAATGACCATTGATCTAAAAAGAGAGGTGTACAAATTGTTGGTGGTCCACCTGAATGTTCCAAGGGATCTCCTTTCTAGAAAGAATACAATTTTTTCTTATTAACATTAGAATAATGAGAAAAACTAGGAAACTTACTAATGAGCCTCTGTGGATAACTATGAACCATGGGTTCAAGAATAGAAATGCTCCAAAGTTTGTATTTTTTTATTAAGATGGAGAGTTCTTTTAAGGGATTGTGGGTGGACAATTCTCCTAATGTTCCAACAAAGAAGATTAATCATTTTGTGGAGTAGGATGGAGAGAGGGCTGTGATCTGGATCTAGTTCTGCCTCTAGATTACTGAAAAGGGGAACCTTTATTTACATTAGCAGTGGCTCTTAATTCCACTGAAATTTAGGCTTTTTGTAATTTCTGCACTTTTGTCACTTATTTTTTCTTCCTCTTTGCTGTGTGAATTTGCCAGTCCTCCTCCCATAGTGGTTTAATTTCAGCAATTTTACTATCATCAGGGACACTCAATTGCTTATTAACAGTTGTAGGACCCCTCACTTCCTCACAACCACCAATAGGTGTGTCATCAAAAGATGCAAGAGTGATTATTGTCTATATATCTATGTATATATCTGTGTATATTTATGTACATATATGTATGTATGTTGATTCTTCTCTCAGCCTCCCAATTCAACATTGTTGGAATGGTTAGCACTAGAACAAAGATATGTTGGCCTCATTAGTGAGTCTAGAAAAGATGCATCAAATTACGAAGATCCCTATAACTCCACATAACCCTGACAGAATTGTGATAAAAAATACTCATCATATTTCCTTCACCAAGTTTGCTTATTACAATTTACAAACATGGTCTTCAAAGGTTTAGGGTAAAGCCATGTGGGTGAAATATCTTAGCCCCTCTATCTTTTTCTTTGCTAGGAGATTCTTCCATAACATAATTCCTACTGATGATATTGTTAAACTTAAGGTTTTAAAAGGCCCATCAAAATGTAATTTTTGCTGCCATCATGAGGAATCCTTTACAAATCTGTTTTTCTCCTGCCTTATTGCAAAAGACGTCTGGTTGCATGTTGCTTCAAAACTTAATCTCCCCTCTCATCTATTCGATTGTGATAATTTTATTGACTGTTGGAGAACCTGGAAAGATAACTATGTTGAAATAATTCCTTTCATTATTACTTGGTTCATTGGATTGCAAGGATTAGCAACAAATATGATGGTGGTGACACTAGTTCTGCTCAAATCAACATTAATTGCCATGCTTATATCTTCAAGATAAATAATTACATGTGCTATAAGGTTAAAGATTATGAGTGGCATTGCTTAAAAAATTCAAAGGTTTCACCCCCTTACCATTTAAACTTTATTTTGATCCTTTGAAGGAAACCAATATACCCTTAGATAAAGATCAACACTGATGGTAGTTTTAGGAGGGTCATTGTTGGCATTGGGAGGATTTTCAGAAACCATTTTGGGGAATGCGTCTTGTATTTTCAATCTCCAATGGAAGCCATTAATGGTTTACATGTTGAAGCCTTAGATATTTGATACACCTAAAATATATAGTATTTTTAGACACACTTTCATACCTATTTTTGAGATATTCCGCTTTAATGGAAGGTATTTTTGTGTTTTTCTTGCAGATGCAGGTAAAAAGGGTGAAAATTCTTGAAGGAGTGAAAAAAGATCAAATTTAGAGCAAAAAGGTGAAAAATGTGCCGAAGATTTTTGGCGCCTAAGCACCAGAACCAACGCATACGCACTGATTAAACAGAGAAGGCCGCGCCAAAGAGCCAGAGGTTCCGTGCTTAACCGCCAGTGGCAGTTATTGGACGAGTAAACTTTGTTTCTGTGAGTATTGACCCATTGGCTTAATATGTGGTTATAACCACCATGGAAAAAAAATTATTATTAAAGGATGCATCTCTTAAGGAAATACATCAAATCTAGACATATTTTGAAGAGAAACAAAGGCAACTTTTGTAAAACTATAAAAGAAAAAAGATTGGGACTTTGAAAGAGGTCCTGAAATTATTAGAAAGTTTTGAAAGTTCTCATTTGGGGAGTTAGTTCAGAGATATTTTCATGCACCACTTTTACTTTTATTTTATCCTTTTTGTTATTTCATTTTGAGTGATTATAAAGAGAAGAGAATCAAAGGAATTTCAAGAGTTCGGTGGAGGACTTGAGATAAGTTGTTATCTTTTCTATTTTAAGACTACTTTTGGTTCTAATTGAGACTTATTGTTGGTTTGACAAATATTTATTCTTTTAAACTAAAGTGTGATTTTGTTTTCTCCATGGATTCTGAGTAGTTTTCTTTATCTTTCTTCNTATTTGTTGTGAGAGCATGTAAGAACCGAGCTAGTATTGTCTCAGTCAAAACTTGAGAAGAATCACATGAGGTTGTATCAATGAGAATGTAGTTCATATGATTAAGTGCAAATAAATAGGAAAATGTTCATTGAAGGGTGTAGGGTTAGAGGACTTTAAAGTGATAGGTTAAAGCCCCCAACTTGGTTTAGTATTTTAGGTTCTGATATAAGATGTTAGCTCCCAGGTGGAGGGAATCGAGGGAACTCTAGAGTGAGAGCTAGTATCTTCTCTGCNATTTTTGCTTTGAGACTACTTTTGATTTTAATTGAGACTTACTGTTTGTTTGACGATGATTTCTACTTTTAAACTAAAATGCGGTTTTATTTTCTCCATGGAGTCTGATTAGTTTTCTTTATCTTTCTTCTTAAAATGATAAGTAATTAAGTTTTAGATGAGAATTATGGAGAGTATTGATCTTTAATGTTGGAAGAAGTTGTGATGATTTAAATCCATGCACTGTAGAGAGTATTGATCTTTAATGATGGAAGAAGTTGTGATGATTTAAATCCATGCACTTCATTTATTTCTTGATCTGGCCCATCTTGATGTTAAAATTTGTTGTGAGAACATGTAAGAACCGTGATGATAATATCTCAGTCAACAATTGGAAAGAATCACATGAGGTTGTTTGAATGAGAATGTAATTCATATGATTTAGTGAAANAAATAAATAGGGAGATATTCATTGAATGGTGTAGAGTTAGAGGACTTTAAAGTGACAAATTAAAGCCCTCAACTTGGTTTATTGTTTTAGGTTCTGATACGACATGTTAGCCCCCAGGTGGAGGGAATCGAGGGAACTTTAGAGTGAGAGCTAGTATCTTCCCTGCCTAGTCTATNTAAATGCTAAAATTTGTTGTGAGAACATCTAAGAACCAAGATGGTGTTGTCTCAAGCAATAATTGGATGGAATCACATGAGGTTCTATGAATGAGAATGTAGTTCATATGATTTGGTGCAAATAAATAGGGAAATAAACTTTGAAGGGTGTAGAGTTAGAGGACTTTAAAGTGCAGGTTAATGCCCCTAACTTGTTTTATTGTTTTAGGTTCTGATACGAGGGAACTCTAGAGTGAGAGCTGGTATCTTCCCTGCCTAGCCGGTTTTCAGAACTATTCAAACATTAAATNCTTTAGATAAGTTTTTATCATTTGTTTTAGACTACTTTTAGTTTAAATTGAGACTTGTTGTTGGTTTGACAATGATTTCTGAAGTAATTAAGTTTTGGATGGAAGTTGTGGAGAGTATTGATCTTTAATGTTGGAAGTTGTGATGACTTTTAAACTAAAGTGTGGTTTTTTTTCTCCATGGATTCTGAGTAGTTTTCTTTATCTTTCTTCTTAAAATGATAAGTAATTCGTTTTCTCCATGGATTCTAAGTAGTTTTCTTTATCTTTCTTCTTAAAATGATAAGTAATTAAATTTTCTCCATGGATTATGAGTAGTTTTCTTTATCTTTCTTCTTAAAATGATAAGTAATTATTTGATGGAAGTTGTGGAGAGTATTGATCTTTAATGTTGGAAAAAGTTGTGAAAATTTAAATATGGATGGAAGTTGTGGAGAGTATTGATCTTTAATGTTGGAAGAAGTTTTGATGATTTAAATCCATGAACCGAAAGTTGTGGAAAGTATTGATCTTCAATGATGGAAGAAGTTGTGATGATTTAAATCGAAGTTGTGGAATGTATTGATCTTCAAAGATGGAAGAAGTTGTGATGATTTAAATCGATGCACTTCATTTACTTCTTGATTTGGCCAATCCAGATGTTAAAATTTGTTGTGAAAACATGTAAAATTTAAATCCATGTACTTCATTTACTTCTTGATTTGGCCAATCCAGATGTTAAAATTTATTGTGAGAACATGTAAGTCAGACTTGTATTGTCTCAGTCAACAATTGGAAAGAATCACATGAGGTTGTATGAATGAGAATGTAATGAGCCGACATTGTCATTGTCAACAATTGGAAAGAAGCACATGAGGTTATATGAATGAGAATGTAGTTCATAGACTGATATTGTCTCAGTCAACAATTGGAAAGAATCACATGAGGTTGTATGAGTGAGAATGTAATAGCTGGTATTGTCTCAGTCTTCCAAATGTTAAAATTTGTTGTGAGAACATGTAAGAACCGGGCTGGTATTGTCTCAGTCAACATTTGGAAAGAATCACATGAGGTTGTATGAATGAGAATGTAGTTCATATGATACTGGTATTGTCTCAGTCAACAACTGGAAAGAATCACATGAGGTTGTATGAATGAGAATGTACTTCATATGATTTAGTGCAAATAATTGGTATTGTCTTAGTCAACAATTGGAAAGAATCACATGAGATTGTATGAATGATAATGTAGTTCATATGATTGAGTGCAAATAAATAGGGAAATATTCATTGATTGATGTAGACGTTTATTATTGAGTGCAAATAAATAGGGAAATATTCATTGATGGGTGTAGAGTTAGAGGACTTTAAAGTGAGGTTAAAGCCCCCAACTTAGTTTATTGTTTAAGGTTCTAATACGAGAATGTCAGCTACCAGGTGGAGGGAATCGAGAGAACTCTAGAGTGAGAGCTAGTATCCTCCCTGCCTAGCCGACCCTCAGAACTATTCAAACTTTAAATGAGCCAATGTTCTTTATAGCATCTCTAGTAAGGATAAAGAATATTATTGCTTCTATTTGGAACAACACAATTTTCATATTTTCACAACAGAATTCCTACACTTTTTACTGATTCATAACACGAAGAAAGATATTTTCATATTTGGTGCTTTTCTTCTACAAAAACTCTAGTTATCTTTTTAAATTGTTATTGTTCTATCAAGATATTGAAAACACCNACTCTAAGGTATGGAGCCGCAAGGAGGTCACCATGTAACAAAAAAGAAAGGGGAGGATGGGGAGAGGAGGAGACCACAACACCATCTGAATTGGAAGCAAGTCTTGCAAACCAGTTGGCAGGTTTATTCCCTTCTCTAAAGTTAAAATTAAAAATAACATTGCATTTCTGTTTGAGGGAGTTGATGGCTTTTACCCATTGTAAGATATGCCAAGGAGGAGGGATAACACCTCTAATCATTTGTATAAGAAGGGTGGAGTCAGTTTCCACAAGTAGGTAATCCCATTTTAGCCAAACAACAATCTGAGTAGCCCAAAAGGCAACAATAGCTTCTATCTCAAGATCATCTTGTGCTATGGTAGGATAATAGAAGTACAAATTGCAAATACCATTAGTATCTCTAAAGACACCCCCAGAACAAGCACTAGAGTCATTGAAGCTACCATTTGTGTTTACTTTGATATAAGGATGTGGAGACTTATTCTAGAAAACTTTAGAGACAGTGAAAGAGGTAGAGGGGTGATGAGACTGTTGCAAGGAGTTGCATATATCAGAGAAGCCTTTAAGATTAAAAAATTTGATTATGAAGGCTTTACAGTTAACAACAGTGTGAGCCACAGTTGGGAGGAGATCCTCATATTTAGCTTTATTCCTTACCATCCAAAGAAACCAAGCAACAATACATGACACAACAAATAGTTTGAGCTCAGACCATTCCTTCTAGTAGGATTCCAATGTAGACCAACCCAGTGAGAGTAAATTAATATTTGGACTCTTTGTTAGATCCTTCCATACTAGCTGAGCAAATTTATAGTTGAAGAAAAGATGATGGATTGATTCAACCTCAAAGTGACATAGATGACATCTAGAAGGGCCTCTCATGCCCTTTAGTTTAAGAATATCATCAACAGGAAACAATTTCTGAAAGGTTCTCCAAATGAAGAAGGACATCGAGGGGGTTAGGAACTTATTCCAAATGTTTTTCCCCTAAAGGACAGTCTCCCAATTGAACATATTGGCATAAATAGCTTTAGTCAGAGACTATAATTTACAGTTCTTAAATACCAATTTTTCCTTAGTGTCTCCATTGAACTGTATTTTAGAAATACACACTACATAAGTAGGATGAATCAAAGACTAGAGGGTTTATAAATACCATTAGTTACCATTCCAACAGTCAGAAACAAGGAGATCTTTATTGATTTTAGTTGGTTTGGGCAATAGCAAGTCATGGGGGCACTAATTATCCAGCCAAAAATAAATTTTACCATTACCCAGATCCCATAGAAATAGGTCTTCAGCTTTCTGTCTGATTTCCAACATTTGTACCCAAATTTTGGAGTCCCCCAACTTCCTACTAACTAAGCTGGGGTGAAAGTGTTTACAGTACTTACCTTTCATGTATAATGCCCATAAGGAGTGTTGTTGCCTAAATTTAATCTAGAGTTTACACAAATTCACCTGTTGGAGATGCAACAGGCCCTTGATACCAAGCCCCCCAGCCATGACTGTCTTAGCAACCTTCTGCCAGTTAACCCAATGAATCTGTTGTCTTTGCCCTGACCATAAGAATCTATTAAAACTTCTCTTCAAGAGAAGTTAGGTAGATTTCTTCATATCAATGACTTGTAATATATAAGAAGGATAGGAATTTAAAATGATTTTGAGAAGGGTAATCCTCCCACCATTTGATAAAAAAGAATTAGTCCAACAGTTTAGTTGAGCATCAATTTTGGAGAGGACATCATCAAATTGCACCATTTTGGCTCTTCCCTTAATAATAGGCACCCCTAGATATATGAAGGGGGGGATGAAGTTGTGAATCCAGTGACTTGGGATATCCATTATTTAATTGTAGGATTAACCTTTTTACTAAAAAAACAGTTGCATTTAAAAGGGCTAAAATACATACCAGATGCCAATTGAAAGTGGTGAATGCAATGTTGTATCAGCTTGACAACAGGCTCGTTGACTTTAGAGAAAAGAATAATGTCATCAACATATATTAGGCGTGTGAATGCCACATTAGATTTGTGATGATATATGGCATAAAATTTCTTCAACATAGCCTTATCAATAATCCTTGAGAAGTAATCCATAGCTAAGATAAAGATTGATGGGGAAAGAGGGTCACCCAGTTGGACACCTCTAGTAGTAGTGAATAAATCCACTAGATTGAACATTGAGTAGGATTGAGTGAGAATTTTGCTACAGCCATCTAGAAATGAGGTCACAGAAATCTAAAGAGAAACCCATAGCTTTAAGAACTTCTAGGATGAATTGCCAACTGATTGTGTCATATGCTTTTCTCAGATCCAGCTTATAGATCATGTTTCCCCATCTACAAGGGTGATGAATATCTAGATAGAGTTCTCATGCCAACAACACATTATTAGCAATAAACCTCCCCTTCATAAATGCAGTTTGATTAGGCTTTATAAGATGGGATCAATGAGGCTGAAGCCTAGAAATAATAATCTTGCTAAAGATCTTACAGATGACATTTGTGAGACTTATTGGCTTGAAGATGTTTCACTTGCTACAGTCAGTAGTTTTGGGTATAAGAACATACAAAGAAGAGCATAAATACTTAGGAAGAGGGTTCCCCAAAAAAATACCTTTGGATAGCTGCCACCACACCCCCTTTGATAATAGGCCAAAATTTCTTATAGAAGGCAGAAGTAAACCCATATGGACCAACAACTCTAGCACTATGTATACCTTGTAAAGCTTCCCAAATTTTAGTTTTAGTGGGAGAGTAAGTGAGTTCGAGGTTCCTAGTATAGTTTTGATTCTCCTGGAAGACTTGCAGATCAAGTGTAATAGTTCCATGGATAGGGGCAATGAGGAGTTCTTTAAAATAACTTTTAGCATTTTCAGCTATGCTTTCAAAATCAGTAATCCAGTTGCCATCCCTATCTTTGACTCTATGTATACTTTCTTCTATGCTTTATACAGGAATGATAGTACTTGATGTTTCTGTCTCCCCCCAGAAATTTACTCACTGCAGCCTTTTGCCTTATATATTGTTCCAATCTGTCAGTTTCCATAAGAACCTTTTCAGTCCCAGCCAACAAGGATGCTTCATCAACTTCCCCATCTTCAAAACTAGATTCCAAGGTAGCCAAATGTTTTTCTGTAGACTCCACATTATCAAATACATTTCCAAACTTGTTCCAATTCCATTGCTTCAAAGCTTTAGCAACACTTTTCTGTAGGTGCCACAGATTGATAAGAGAGTCATGATGGCTAGTTCCACCCCAATTTTCTGTAATAAGATTTAAAAAAATTGGGTGATTGATACACCTAAAATATATAGTGTTTTTAGACAAATTTTTATACTTATTTTTGAGATATTGCACTTTAATGGAAATTATTTTTGTGTTTTTCTTTCAAGTACAAGTATAAAGTTGAAAAATGCTAAAAGAAGTGAAAGAGGATCAAATTTGGAGCAAAAATGTAAAATTTGTGCAAAAGTTTTTTGGCGCCTAAGCGCCAGATTCAACTTTTAAGCGTCGGGGAAACAGAGAAGACCGCGCTTAAGCGCTAGAGGCAATTATTTAGCAGTTTTCTTCATTTGGACAAATTTTGAAGAGACATTTGAGGCACCTATTGGCTAAAGAGGGTGGTTATGACCACTAGGAACGAAAATATTATTAAAAAACTTGTGAAAGGAGGCATCCCTTAGAAAAAAACATCAAATTTGGACACATTTTAAAGAATTTCTAAGGCACCTCTTGGGAAATTTATAAAAGAAGGAAGTTGAGACATTTGAGATGGGTGCTTGAAGAGGGAGAGAGTGCTGAGTCTTGAGAAGATTGTGGAGAATCTTGTGGAGAGATTTAGGCACCACAAAATTTACTTTTTCTCCTTTTTATTTTTAGTTTTATTTTGAGAGTTTAGAGTGTTGTAAAAGAGAAGAGATTCATAGGAATTTCAAGCGTTTGGTGGAGGATTTGAGATAAGTTTTTATCTCCTATTTTGAACTACTTCTGGTTTTAATTGAGATTTCTTGTTGGTTTGACAATGATTTCTACTTTTAAACTAAAGTGTGTTTTTGTTTTCTCCATGGATTCTGAGTAGTTTTCTTTATCTTTCTCCTTAAAATGATAAGTAATTAAAAGTATTGGATGGAGGTTTTGGAGAGTATTGATCTTTAATGTTGGAATAAGTTATAAATCCATGTACTTCGTTTACTTCTTGATTTGGCCCATCTAGATGTTAAAATTTGTTGTGAGAATATGTAAGAACCGGGCTGGTATTGTCTCAGCCTAAAATTGGAAAGAATCACATGAAGTTGTATGAATAAGAATGTAATTCATATGATTTAGTGCAAATAAATAGGAAAATAATCTTTGAAGGGTGTAGAGTAAGGACTTTAAAGTGACAGGTTTAAGACCCCAACTTGATTTATTGTTTTAGGTTCTGATACGAGATGTTAGCCCCCAGGTGGAGGGAATCGAGGGAACTCAGAGAGCTAGTATCTTCCCTGCCTAGCCGGTCTTCAGAACTATTCAAACTTTAAATTAGCAAATGTTCTTTATAGCATCTCACTAAAGCCCCCAACTTGGTTTATTATTTTAGGTTCTGATATGAGATGTTAGCCCCCAGGTGGAAGGGAACTCTAGAGTGAGACGCTAGTATCTTACTGCCTAGCCGATCTTCAGAACTATTCAAACTTTAAATTAGTCAATGTTCTTTATAGCATCTGTCTTCAAAACTATTCAAACTTTTTTGTTTATTATTTTAGGTTCTGATACGAGAATGTTAGCCCCCAGGTGGAGGGAATCGAGGGAACAGAGAGCTAGTATCTTCCCTGCCTAGCCGGTCTTCAGAACTATTCAAACTTTAAATTAGCAAATGTTCTTTATAGCATCTCACTAAAGCCCCCAACTTGGTTTATTATTTTAGGTTCTGATATGAGATGTTAGCCCCCAGGTGGAAGGGAACTCTAGAGTGAGACGCTAGTATCTTGCTGCCTAGCCGGTCATCAGAACTATTTAAACTTTAAATTAACCAATGTTCTTTATAGCTTCACTAGTAAGGGTAAAGAGTATTATTCTTCCTATTTGACACAACACAATTTGCATACTTCCACAACAAAATTCCTATACTTATTACTAATTCATGAAAAGGAAAAAGATATTTTCATAATCTGTGCTTTTCTTTTACATAAACTCAAGTTATTTAGAAGTTGTTACTATTTTGTCAATATATCAAAAACACCAAAAATATTTGAATTTTAATTACTGTCAAATTATCTATAATTTAATTAATTGTCTTTTTAAAATAGAAGTTTGTTGTTTGAAAGTTCATATTGCGTATTTTCCCCGTGGGATCGATATTCAGGGCTTAATAAAAAATTACTACATTACTTGATAACGATACATATACTTGCGTAGTATCCCAATATTTATATAAATTAAAGAGTTAAATTCTTATTTTCTTCAAAATCATGCTTTTGGTTCTGCTGCAAAGTGAGGAAATATTAGTGAAAATAATTATTAAAGTTATTGTTATACTATTGTATATAAGCAGTTTCGGGATCAACGATCCACCCACATGTTTTGAAATCTAAAGGGAGTTTTTCCAGAAGGGGGGCTACCTGTAATGGTGACCAAGAGCGGTTTGTGATCAGATCCAACTAAGCTTAGATGGGATACAAAAGTGTGTAAGTAGTTATGGTACCATAGATCATTACTTAGAAATCTGTCTAATCTCTCACAGATTTTACCCCTTCTCTAAGTGAATGGAGGACCTTGAAAGCCAAGATCAAATAGGCCAGTTGTGTGAATGTTGTCAAAAAATTTAGATAGCCTGTGGAAATTAGGATATCTATTACCTCTTTTTTCAAAGATATCAGCAATGTTGTTAAAACCACCCCCCACCAGCCAGGGGGAGGACATAGACTGACCAATATTAATTAGGCCATTCCAAAGTTCAGCTCTTGCAATTTTGGTGCACCTAGAATAGACAATGGTAGCAAAACCTCTCTTTCCAGCAATACCAAATTGGAAATGAACATATTGAGGATCATTAATGAAAACAATCCAGGAAATTTCTTTTATGCAAAGCAGCCATATTTTGTTGTTTATATTGGAAAAATGAGAAAAACTAGCAAACTGGGAAAGAATTTTTTGAGGATATTTATGAACCATAGGTTCAAGAAGAGCAAAACACCAAAGTTTGTGTTTCATATTGAGATGTAACAGCCTTTTTAATGATAAGGAGTGGGTCACACCCATTATGTTTCAGCATAGTTAATCATGATGGGAGGATTTAGTTTTTCCTCTAGTAAGCCTAGTGATGGAATTTCTTCTGAAAGAGTAAGAACTACCTACTTCAAGGACTAAATAATCTCTAGGGGGGTCATTCATGACATTCTTTTTCTTCTTTCTAGTCTTTTGCAGCTGCCATCCCTCTTCTAATTCAGCTTGTATATTCTACATAGAAGTTATAGTCAAGGGATTCATTGGGAGAAAGGTGGGGAGAGGATCAAAAGAGGCCCTAACCAATTGGGGGAGAGCAGCCATTTGTTCAACAGCCTCCTCCACCAATGAAATATTATTTGTATCATGTAGATAAGGTGACAGATCCTCCCTAAGAGGATGGCCATCAAGATGAACAATGGGAGGGGTGTCTGCCTGTACTGCAAGATTTAAAGTTGATTGTTGTTCAGAAGGTAATTCCAATGGATCAGCAAGAGGAGTAGGAGTCTTTATCAAGTGTTCAGGACCAGGTGGTAGGGATTTGAGAGCAATTTTACTGGAAGAAGATTCCTCCATACTTCTTACTGGTTCAGAGATAGTTGGTTGGAGAACTAAAATTGCAGCAGTAGAAGGAGGAGCCTCCAAAATGGGTTATGGAGCAGCATCACCAGAGGAGGTACCTTTCTGTTTTAACTTCATATTGAGATGTAATCTATAACACCTAACAGTGGTATGGCCAAACATCTTACAGTGAGTACAGTAATAAGGTCTTTTCTCCATAACAATCTTCTGCCAAAACCCATTATGGGCTATGCCCAATCAATATTCATCAACCTCAGGTAAAGTCATGTCTGTCTCTACCAGTATCCTTGTAGCTGAGGGTCTAAATAGATTGTAAGTTGAGACATCTAATTTTAATGGTCTGCCCAAAGCAGTACCAATGATGAATAATACTTGATGATGAAAAAAGTGGAATTTGAGCCCAGGTAACTTAAACCAGATTGGCACAATGGGTGATTCTTGGCTTGGATCAAATTCAGAAGACCATTTTAAATTTTTATTGCCATTCCCTCAATATAGAGAACCTTCTTGGAGAAGAGTCTAGCATAATCCTCTTCCCTTGAAAGATGTATAGACATATCCCTCCCATCTACTAAACCAACCTTGCAATCACTGAGTAGCTTTAAATCTTCAAAGTATTTCCTCACAGCCTTTATCTTAGGGTGCCCAAATTGAAATTTCCCAATGAGGGTGAACTTGAAGTAAGAAGATAGGGAAGAAATATCAGAATCAGAACAGATAGTAGCAGGTTTACCAGACTTCCTGCAGAGCTGTTTGATGAAAGGAAAATCACTACCTCCCACCCCTTCATGAAAGGAGCTGGAGAAAACCATGTGTTCAACATCATTTTGGAATCCAGAGCTTTTCCTCACTACATCAGCAAAGGTGGTCTTGGCTCACTGAATGTTGGTATCAGTATCAATTGGATGAGCCATGCAGAGAGGCCTACCAACCAGCAGTATCCACTACCCCACCCAAAGCAGAGAATCGACAATGGAACAGTAAAAACAAAAGTTTGAAAAGATGGAGTCCGGGAAACAGTAAAGAGTGCAAAAAAACTTTCAAGAATGTCAAGTAAGGGTCCAAACACACTCCTCGGTAAAACCACCCAGCAAGAAGGAGTGTCCAATAAGGAAGAAAGGCCAGAAACTCTCATGGTCGCAGGAACCCTAGGAGAGCTCCAGCCGCCACCTCCATGTTATATATATATATATATATATATATAACCTATTTATATGCTTTTGGAAGACATATATGTTAATAGAACTTATAAGAACTCGTAAATCACTTTGGGAAGTGAATATTTTTTTTTTATAAAAGAGCATTATTCAGCTCCTGAATTTTATTCCTAAAAAAACAAAATTCCAAAAAAGGGAAAGAGTTACCAACTACAAACCCAATACAACTCACTCAAAAAGAAAAGACCTAAGGATCCTCTTTCCTTAAACGAAAAAATACAACTTACCTCAAAGGAAAAGAAAAAACACACAAGAAAACAAAAATAAGAAAACCAACATACGGAAAGTAAGCAATAGTGAAAGCTAAAGTAAGTCCATCAACAACAGCTAATTAAGATTACTAGGAAATTGATTAGAAACAACAGCTAAAATAAGAGAACTCAATTATTATTATTTTTTAGAAATATTAGTTTTTTTATGAATTTTTATGAATTATTTTGTTGAAAATTTTTTAATTTTTATGGTTTTAATTATTTTGATTCAAATTACTTCAAAATTATGTGAAATTATTTTTAGGCTTATATTGACTTGATAGAGTTTCTGTAAAAAAATTTGTGAATTTTTTAATATTATTTGATTTATTAGAATAATTTCAATTTCTAAATTATTTTTATCAAAAAATTCATATTAAATCAAAATATTTGAAATCTTAGTGAGATGTTTAGAATAAGATTTCAAATAACCTTAAAATTTTTCAAGTTATTTCAAGTTCATTTTAAAATTTCTATGAATTATTGAGTTTATTAATAAATTGTTAATGTGAAATCTATTAAGTTGAAATGTTTTTTATATTTTTTAAGTTTATTTTAATCCAATTCAATTATGGGTGAAGACTTCATTCAATTTGGAGTTTTGTAGAGCATGTTATTCAATTTTTCATGAAGAGGGATATATTTGTAAAAAACTTATTTATATTTTTAACCGTATCTATCCATGTTGGGAATATTTTTCAAAGGTTTACCTTTATCTGGTTGAAGATTTGGTTCAATTATTTGGACTTATTACCTCTATTTCCTTCATTTAGTAAGTGGAAAGTTAATAACAAAACTTTTGCAAATTTAAGGTAACATTACCCTAAAATTAGATTCAAACTTATAAATTTTTATAGTGTTTTGTCATTTATATCCCATTTATTAATTCCATTTTGAGTTTTAATGACTTTGAATTGTATATGGTTCACATTTGAGTTTGTAGACTACCAAAGTTTTCCACACTACATTAAATCGCTTTTGAAATAACACAAAGGAAATTTTTTTAATTTATAATAAAATGTCCAAACTACATTAAATCGCTTTTGAAACTACCAAAGTTTTCCATATTTCTACTGATTAATGTATTAATTATTCTTTAACTTCAAATTATTCCATTTTTAGTGTATATTGATACCATTTTATAAATTTAATATAAGGAAAAGTAATTAATTAGTTTTGAGAAATTGCACATTACTTAGGCATCTTATTGAATTTATCATTCTTAAGATTTTTCAATTTTACTAAATTCAAAATTTCAACAGTTTTATCAAATTAGATTTTTTTTTTATGAATTAAATGTTAAGAAATGATATAATTGCAATTTTTGGGGAAATTACAAATTTACTAATTCTAACTTTCAAATTAAACTAATTTTATTGAAGTTTATTTAATAATAAATTTTAGAATGATTTCAATCAGATCCTTTCTTCTTGAAATTTTACCCATTATTGTCAACTTTCGATGATTTTCATATAAATTCTCAATGTAAATTCATCCAAATTTTGATAGAATGTTCCAATCGATAACTTATATACTTCCAAATAATAACGACACTAAAAAGTTGATGCGCCAAAACTTACTGCGATGTAATTAGCCCACATAACATAAGTATGTGTGTCAAGTAATAATGCAGTTAAATAGTACCACATATCTATCCCGCTAGAAAATTGTTAAGAATTATTATGAAGGGTGAATCTCTAGTTTACTAAACTTATTAACCTAGTTTAGTGAGGTCACAAACAAGAGATGGTTTCTTGAAAACCTACTTAAGAAGTGTAAACAAAAGATAACGTGTTTGGAAAAGACAGATAACAACAGAAGAAAAATCTTATAGTTCTTCAAGGTTTGTAAGACTCGTGCCCCTATAATTTAGTTAATGTTGAGATTTGTGGTTCTCCTAGATTTTTCCTTACATGATTATAGTTAACAGGGATAGAAAGTCCTCCTTATGCCTATATATTGGCCAAAAAAGGCTAAAATCTATGAATTTTAGGTTTCATCAATCCACATGACATCCCACTGATTTGTTCAGATCCTCTTTCTAGGTTGTAAAGCCCATATTTTATTATTATCCAGATCTTGTGATTAAGCATTTCGTTCCTCTGTGAAATGGGTAAAAGTCATAGATCACGAAATATGTTAACAACTTCTTTGATCTGATCATGAGCAAATGAAAATCTATGGTTAACACAACAACAAAAAGTTCCTGATTTATCAGGAAAATGATTCAAGCAAAGAAATCAACCAAAAAAGCTTAAAAATTACGTATCATGTATCACAGAGTGTGAAAGGAAATTTAGCTGCACATGTTGGAAAGATCTCGAGAAAAGCTTTCATTAAATTCATTATTGCAAGTAAAAATTGAAAGTACAATTTTACAACACAATTTCTCCCCTCTTTCGCAACAACCAATTTATCTCTCATACATTAACCTATCATAAATGTAAGATAATACAAAGGAAGAAATGTGGAAACACCCTTAACATCTCAACCTTAAGAGAGGAAGATAATCCTAAGGAAAAAACTCTTCAAAACCACTCTCTAGCTGTCTCTAACTCTACTTTGATCTCTCCATCCTCTCAGATGCCCTAAAGAATATTTTTATAGTTTAATTTATGAATTTGGTAAGAAAATTTCTTGCCAAAATAGTTTTCCGCTCCATTGGCGTGGTCAAGTCAAAAATTGGCGTAGTCATGCCTTCTTCCTGAATTGACTGGCGTGGTCATTTCAGAGCCCGACGTGGCCTTTCTAGAGTTCAACATGGTCATGCCACCTATTAAAAAAATATTGAAATGGCCATGCTAAATTGTGGTGTGGCCATGCCATTGGTGTCAATACGTTGGCATGGTCACACCTCTTTCAAACATGGTCACATAAATTTATGTTATTTTTATGTTGGTTTTTTTGTTGCAGAGTGCGCAATCTTGAAATCTACAACAAAATCAACAAAAAACCATCCTCAAGTGTAAATCTATGATAAATTAGTGAAAATAAAAGATAAAATGCATGGTAAATGTAGGTGAAATTACATAAAATTGATGCTTGTCAAAGTTGTATCCTTCGGTAAACTTGATAACCCAAACATATAGGAGTTATTTGGCCAAAGTTAAAAATTAGATAGCCAAACCATGTTTTTTTTGTTCATTCATTTCTCTATCTTCATGATTTATATTGTTTCTCATAAAAAAACATATGGTCCATTTATGATTTTCTTAATTTGTCTATAATTTATAATGAATTGTATAATTATTTTCCCTGCAATGCTTAATCAGTGTAAAAGCCCTCTACATTCCACTCATATATCATAGGTTAAGCTTTGGTAGTGATAAATTCTGCAATAAGTAGTGCATAAAAAGTGTGGCATAAGGTTCACTCAACTATGTTGATGAATTAGTTGGGAGATGATTGAGGGTATAAGTAGTGTAAGACTAGAGCTTAGAATATCATCATCCTAGTATAGTTCTATTGATTAATATGAAAATATTATCCATTGATGCTATTTTCTTATTCATTCTCTATGATTTTCACTCTAAAACTAAGTCATTCAAGACAACTTACTTATCCAATTAGCACAAAATATTTTATGAAAGTGTTATCATCGAATTTGCCTAACCAATTTCTGAGTACATTCACTCACCATCATATATCCTTACACACAACTCCTATAGCTGATTTTAGTAGATGCTCAACAAATTTCTAAGATATCCCTAGGTAAAATAAGTTTATAGTCCAATTCTCATACAAGTGAGAAACATTCATAATAAAAGGGATTTCATATATTCACTTCAGCAAATGAATAAAAGAAGAATGAGACTGATAATAAAAAAAGGATGAACCAAATTTAATTTCATTTCCTTCAAAATAAATATTCAAGTTCTTACAAAATTAAGAGATGAGAAGAACTCACTAAGAATTTTCCATCATACATTTTATGAATCCCCTTCACTAATTTCATCCCTATCACCTTCCTCCTCATCATAAGAGGTGACTAGCATTAAGAACTCTACCATATCAGCCCCCTATGAATAATTCACCCTTTAATTTATCATGTGGTTGATATAGTAGTTGATGAAATTTTAAAATTTCTCCTCAAGGGTAACCCTTTGCTCTTCACTTATTGAGAGCTCCTTAGTGAACTCTACAAGTGGTTTCATGGTTGGCATTTGATTTTTCAATAGCTAGTTATTTTCATCCAAGTCATTGAAATACTCTTGAAATAGAGCATTTCACATCTCTATGGATCTATTGGGTGACTTCACCATTATGGAAGAAGTCACCTTAAATGTGGAGATCTTATCTCACAAGGATCAGGTAAGCTGCTTAAACTTCCTCCTCCTTGCCTTACTTTTCTTTAGTGTGTGAACCAGGCTCTAGTAGCAAGTTACCAAGGCATTACCATCCTATAAATCAAGCTTATAAAAGAAAGTGACCTCCAAAGAGAAGTTCCACTTGCCCAAACAAATTAAAGCATTGGTCATAAGAGGAAAATAAAGGCCAATACGGAGGTAGTAGGCATACCATGCCTCGTGAGCCTCCTAGGTGTTTCAATCTTTGTCTTATTAAAATGGGCATACCTATCACCCTTGCTCAATTTTTTCACTTCACCTTAATTCTTCTTAGGAGAAAACCACTTTATCAATACGTACTTAGGGATGCTTAGTATCCTTCTTCACTTTGGAGATGCCTCATCCTCTAAGGTCACCTTCCCTTATTCGTGTATTCCTTCTTCTTACAAAAATTATCTGATAATTCTTCTTCATATCCATTAATATCTTCTTACTTATTTATAAGATTTTCATCTCCCCGCTTAATAATGAGCCATCTAGTGGTAGGAATTTGTCCCTCTTTGAGGAAGTCAATCACTTGCCCTATGGTTAACAGGCGAGGGCTAATCTATAGAATTACCAAAGTTGGGGTACCTTTGACTTCTACCTCTTAATGGCAAGACACCACCTCATTGATCACCTCAGAGACATCCACTTCCTCATTTCCATTGGTAAAATATAGTCTTTGTAGAATAAATGGAATAATTTTGGTACTTTACCTTCTTGACATAATTTCATCCTTTTATAAAGATTAACTCATTAGTCCATTTCTTCTAAAAGATGATATTAAAAAGAGAAAATGAGTAAATGTACTAGCTCATATCTACTGAAATCATACATGGTTTCATCTCTTAGTCCTCTTTTGATAAAATCACATCTTCCTCATTTTGGGAGATATCTTCAAATTGTCAGTTCTCCTTAGTCATCACCCATACAAGTGTGGAGCTAGCATATTGTTAATGAAGGAAGCTTGGAGGTACTTGAGTACAATAAGATCAACACCCATCATTTTATAGCTGCGTTGGAAGTGCTTAGTGATTTCAACATAGCCTTCATAATGGGGACATAAGCTAGCCTCATCCTAATAGACAAACCTCACTTTATAGAGTCAAATTAGAACTTCTGCTTTCAGACTTTCACCATATTTTCTAGCTCTCAAAATTGTATCTTTTTCCCAATGAACTGTACAATTGTCTTCAAATTGAGGCACATGTTGAAGAGATAACTAAAATGCGTAATAGACAAAGAGATCATCATTTATCTCATGAACATCACCTAGATCATAATAACAAATTTTGTTTTAGGCATCACTTGTGTTAGGACATGTCCATCAAGTTTGAAGATACTCACTAACTAATTAAAACATGGTAGTTGTAGGCTGAGTTTGAATTGATTTTGATAAAATAACAACTCATTGACATAGAGTGTGTTCACACTCTATTGTTTCTCATTCACCCTCAAACAAACATAGAATCAATGATGCATTCCTTCCTATACTATTTAAAATATTTATGGTTCATTTGTGATGACCTCAATAATTTGCCCTCAATCAAATCCATATAACTAGTGTGAGAGGAAGAATGCATGAGTAAAAAAGTAAGAAAAACATCAAAAGAAAATGACAAATGGAAAAAAAATTAACTTGTAAAAACTCTTTATGGGAGGCAAATGGACCATAATCGCCAAAGAAAGGGTAAAAATAAAAACTACAGGATGTCAAAAATTTAAATGGCACGTTTAATAAAAATAAATCATATATGCGCGAGAGTCAAAGTGAGAAAATGATACTTTCTATTCAAGTAAAATGTATTAAATTACATCAAATGTTTAGATACAAATAATTACATCAATCCTAGGGAGAGATAATGAAACTTACACGGAGGCCTGAAACAATCTCAATCTGGAGATGACTAAATTGAATGAACCTCCAAATTAAAAATTTGCCCTAGGTCTTGAAATGGCTTAGGTGACATAATTTGGTTTGAGCATGGGAACTTAAGGACTCCTCATGTTCACCAACTTTCGGTGAAGGATTTAGACAATTTGCTTTAGTCAAGCGACTTCTCGCTCCAAGTTGTCTTGTCAAACTACTTCGAAAGCTACTTCCACAACAGAAGCAAGAGTCATCATACACACCAGATCACATTTGAACTTGTTTAAACAAGGCTGAGGTGTCGTCACTTGATCTATTCTATCTTATTCTCTCCCTTGATAACATCCTCATATATGGCCATTAGGGATTCCTGACTATGCCTAGGTTGGTCGACTCCCTTGACCATCAACTCATCTATCCCAAAGAAAGCATCCGAAAAGCTTAGTTCAAATTCAATGGGCTCTTTATATCTACACAATAGCCAGGACCATAAAGTTTACTAAGAGTAAAATGCTTTACCACCAAGATAAAGAAGTAAGTGTAAAATATGAAATACTTGGACATAACCTAATTATTGAAGTTATATTAGACCTAGTAGCTTAGAATAAGCAAGCATCTCCAAAATTGTCAGGATTCTCAGCTTATATCCGTATGAGCCCATGGGAGCCAAGACATTTGTCTAAGAAGGTGTCCCCAAGAAACATCAACAACAAATGAATTTATCCGAAGGACCACTACTCACATGCCTAAAATATGTTGCTTTTATTTGTATATTTAATGCTTATTTTTAATGATATTGCACTTTAATTGAAGGTATTTTTGATGCTTTTGGTTGTAGGTACCCTACATGGAGTAAATGGAGAAAAAAATGGAGCATATTGTAGTCAAATGAAGCAAAAAAGCCAATAATGATTGTTACACTTAAAATATTTAGAGTTTTTGGACACATTTTTATACCTTATTTTGGAGATATTGTGCTTTAATGGAAGGTATTTGTGTGTTTTTCTATCAAGAACAAGTAAAAGATGAAAATTGCTAAAAGGAATGAAAAAGGAGCAAATTTGGAGTAAAAATGTGAAAATGGTGCAAAAGAGTTTTGGTGCCTAAGCACCAAATTCGACACTTAAGCGCCGGTGAAACAGAGAAGGCCATGCCGAAGCGTCGGAGGCCCCGCGCTTAAAAGCTAGAGGCATCTATT
This sequence comes from Phalaenopsis hybrid cultivar, assembly GCA_002079205.1. Taxonomy (NCBI): domain Eukaryota; kingdom Viridiplantae; phylum Streptophyta; class Magnoliopsida; order Asparagales; family Orchidaceae; genus Phalaenopsis; species Phalaenopsis hybrid cultivar. The sequence goes on from JXCR01134982.1 coordinate 48,234, forward strand.
TGATGGTTTAATTCATTTTACCAAATTTTGAAAAGACATTTGAGGCACTTATTGGTTAAAGAGGGTGGTTATAACCACTAGAAATGAAAATATGATTAAAAAACTTGTGAAAGGAGGCATCCTTTGGGGAATACATAAAATTGGGACACATTTTGAAGAGTTACAAAGGCACCTCTTGGAGAAATATAAAAGAAGAAAGTTGAAACTTTTTGAAGAGTCCTGAAAAGTGATAAAAAGGGGAAGTTTTGATAGGAACATTTAGAGAGATTTTTAGGCACCATAAATATACTTTATTCTTTTTGTTTTTAGTTTTATTATGAGAGTCAAGAGTGTTGTAAAATAGAAGAGATTCAAATGAACTTCAACAGTTTGGTGGAGGTTTTGATGTAAGTTTTTATCTTTATTTCTAAACTACTATTGGTTTTAATTGAGACTTCTTGTTGTTTTGACAATAATTTCTAATTTTAAACTAAAGTGTAATTTTGTTTTCTCCATGGATTCTGAGTGGTTTTCATTATCTTTCTCCTTAAAATGATAAGTAATTAAAGTGGTTGATGGAAGTTGTGCAAAGTGTAAATCTTTAATGTTGGAAGAAGTTGTGATGAGTTAATTCCATTTGCTTCATTTACTTCTTTATCTGGCCCATCTAGATGTTAAAATTTATTGTGAGAACATGTAAGAACCAGGCTGGTATTGTCTCAGTAAACAATTGGAAAGAATCACATGAGGTTGTATGAATGAGAATGTAATTCATATGATGCAGTTCAAATAAATAGAGAAATAATATTTGAAGGGTGTAGAGTTAGAGGACTTTAAAGTGACAGGTTAAAGCCTCTAACTTGATTTATTATTTTAGGTTCTAATTTGAGATGTTAGCCTCCAGGCGGAGGGAATCGAGGGAACTCTAGAGTGAGAGCTGGTAACTTCCCTGGCTAGCCGGTCTTCAGAACTATTCAAACTTTAGATTAGCCAATGTTCTTTATAACATCTCGTAAAGAATATTTTTTCTCCTATTTGGCACAACTCATTTTGCATATTTTCATAATTGAAATCCTATACTTATTACTGATTCATGATAAGGAGAAATATATTTTCATATCAAATACTTTTCTTTGACATAAACTCAAGTTATCTTTAGAAGTTTTATTATTTTTTCAAAATATCAAAAATACAAAAAAGATTTGAATTTCACCTACTGTAAAAATATCTATAGTTTAAGTAATTGTCTTTTTTTAAATAGAAAGTTTGTTGATTAATAGTGCATATTGCAAAATTCTCTATAGGTTTGATATTCAGGGCTTAAGCAAATGTCCTATATTACTTGATAATGATATGTATACTTGCATAGTATCCCAATATATATATATATATATATATATATATATATATATATATATATATATATATATATATATATATANAATATTTTTTTTATTCTAGGATCAAGTTTTTGTTTTTGTCCCAAAGTAAGGAAATATAAGTAAAAAATATCATCAAAGAAATTGTTATACTTTGCATATAAAATGTAATTCGGGATTAAGTTTCTGTCCCAATTGCCGTGAAAATTCAAAAATTAATTGAAAGAAAATTTCTATTTTAGAAAGTCTTATTTAAAATTTAAGAGTTATTGTAAGAATATATTATTATAGTATTTTATTTTTTGTGTATTTTATTTTATGTCAGTGTATGCATAGTTCAAGTTCTAAAGGACTAGTGCCCTATGACTCTGAATTAGAAAGAAATGTTAAAAAAAATCAGAAAAAGCAAAAAAATTAAAAATTTTGAAAAATCTAAAAAAATTATAGAAATAGCAAGCCAAAATGATCAAAATACTAAAATCCATCAAGAACTTAGACCCTTACGAGATTATGCCAACCCTACGGTAGATGAACTTCATTGTAGTATTCAAAAACATACTGTAGTGGCTAATTCATTTGAACTTAAACTTGTTCTTATCCAAATGGTATCAAATAATCAGTTCGGGGGATCACCAACTGAAGATCCAAATTTACATCTTGCCAATTTTTTAGAATTATGTGCTAGATTTAAATATGATGGCGTATCAGATGATGTCATAAGACTTAGGTTATTTCCTTTCTCACTGAGGGATAAAGCTAAGATATGTGGTTGAACTCGTCAGCACCTGAATCTATCAAAACTTGGGGTGATTTAGCACAAAAATTCCTTGCTAAATATTTTTCATCATAAAAAACTGCGAAGCTTAGAAATGATATTACATCTTTTAATCAATTTGAAGGGGAATTTATTTATGAAGCATGGGAACAATTTAAAGAAGTCTTAAGAAAGTGACCACACCATGCTATACCAGATTGGTTAATAATTCAATTTTTTATAATGGATTAGCTAGGCCTCTTAGATCTATTATTGAAGTTGCTACTGGTGGTTCATTGATGTCAAAACCATTTCATGAAGCTTATGCTTTAATTGAAGAAATAGCTACCAATAATTTCGAATGGCCTTCTGAGAGGGTGAATCCAAAGAAACTAGCCAATATTCATGAATCTGATGCATTTACCATGTTAGCAAATTAAGTTACTAAAATTTCTAGAAAGTTGGACCAATTTGGAATGAATTTTTCTCAACCTATCTCTATGATTGAAGGGAATTCATTAGGCTAAATGGTAGATTCTCAAGCATCATTAAAAACTTTGAATGCCATAAATAACAAGCAACATAACCCATATTCAAATTATTATAACCCAGTTTGGAAGAACCATCCCAACTTCAATTGGAATAATACTACTGGTGGTAACAATCAACAATAGGGAGACAATCAAGTAAACCCATTGGGAAACTGGAACAACCAAGGGAATAATACAATGGGGGAAGAATTCCTAGTAATATTGAAACACTTCCTAGTAATACTGAAATAAATCCGAAAGACCAAAGTAAAGAGCAAGTAAATGCCGTTCAACTTAGGAGCTGAAGAGAGTTGGAAGATAGGGTTCAAAAAGAAATTGAAGTAAAGAGAGAAGAAATTGAAGAATCAAAAGAGGACGCTTCAAAAGATTCTGAAAGACCTACTTCTCCACTGGAAATTAATTTAGGAAAACCACCACCTCGATTTCCTCAGAGACTTCATCAACAGAAGTTGGATAAGCAATTTTCAAAATTTATGGAATTTTTTAAGAAGATTACAATTAATATTCCCTTTGTTGAAGATTTAGAAAAAATGCCAAGCTATGTAAAGTTTATGAAGAATATTCTTAACATGAAAAGGAACTTTGAAGATAATGAGACTGTTGCACTTAGTGAGGAGTGCAATGCTATAATTCAGAAAAATCTTTCTCAAAAGCTTAATGATCCTAGTAGCTTTACAATTCCATGTATGATAGGAGATGAATTTTATGGGAAAGCTTTATGTGATTTAGGTGCAAGAATTAACCTTATGTCATTATCAATATTTCAAAAGATTGGGATTAGAAGAAATATCCTCTAGTACTATAACTCTGTAGTTGGCAGATCATTCAATAACATGCCCTAAAGGAGTTATAGAAGATGTCCTAGTGAAAGTGGATAAATTTATCTTTCCTGTTGATTTCATTGTGTTTGATATAGAGGAAGATAAAGAGATACCTATCATTTTGGGGAGACCTTTCTTAGCCACAGGAAGAGCAATGATAGATGTGCAGAAAGGGGAATTAACAATGTGCATCAATGATCAAATTATTACTTTAACATTCAAGATCAATAAAGTATCCTGCTAAAGGTAAAGATGATGAATGTTATAGAATGGACGTTATAAAATATCTGAGTGAATGTCATTTCAAAATTAATTATGAACAAAAATATGAAGTAAAAGATTTAGAACACGAGCAAGAAGAGGAATAAAATCAATTTGAAGATCTTTTTAAGGAAGATTCAAACTATGTTTGAGAAACTTTTGAAATTTTGGACACGATAGAAAAAGATATTGTTTTGTTCATCAATAAAAAAACCCCCAAAACTTGAGTTGAAGTTACTTCCTGATCATTTTAATTATGCCTTTTTGGGTGATTCCTCTACTTTACCAGTTATAATTTCCTCAAAGTTAATGATGGAAGAAGAAGAAAGATTCATGAAAATTTTGAAAAAATTTAAGAAAGCCTTTGCATGGACAATAGTTGATATTAAGGGAATCAATCCTTCAATTTGTATGCATAGATTTTATATGGAAGAGAACTGCAAACCCAGGGCTGATCCTCAAAGGAGATTGAATCATGTTATGAAAGAGGTAGTGAAGAAAGAAATTTTAAAGTGGTTAGATGCTGAAATTATCTACCCTATTTTAGATAGTGCATGGTTTAGTCCAATTCACTATCTTCCTAAGAAAGGAGGAGTAATTGTGACGGTGAGTGAATATAACGAGTTAATACCTATGAGACAAGTCACAAGGTGGCAAATATGCATTGATTATAGAAAATTAAATCTTGCCACTAGGAAAGATCATTTTCCACTACCCTCGATCAAATTTTGGATAGATTAGCTAGGCATAAATACTTTTATTTTCTGAATGGATATACTGGTTATCACAAAATACAAATAACTCTTGAGGATCAAGAGAAAATAACTTTTACCAGTCCTTATGGTACATTTGCTTTTAGAAGAATGATCTCTGGTTATGTAATGCCCCTACTATATTTTAAAGATGTCTGATGGAAATTTTTTGTGATTTAATTGAAAAAGGGATTAAAGTCTTTATGGATGATTTTTTAGTATTTGGAACTTCATTTAAATCATGTTTAGAACATTTATCGAAGGTTCTTAAGCGCTGTAAAGAAGCAAATTTAGCCCTTAATTGAGAAAAATGCCAATTTATGATAGCAGGATGAATTGTATTAGGACTTAAAATATCAGAAATAGTTTGAAAGTAGATCCTGCTAAAATTCAAGTGATCACTAATTTATTTTACCCAACAAATGTAAGGAAAATTAGGAGTTTTTTAGGACATGCTAGATTCTACAGACTATATATTAAAGACTTGTCAAAAATTGCTAAGCCTTTACGCCATTTACTGGAGAAAGATACAATTTTCAATTTTGATGAAGAGTGCCTAAAAGCTTTTGAATTATTAAAAAAAAATATTCACTGCACCAATTATAGCTTCACCTAATTGGGAAAAACCTTTTAAACTGATGTGTGATGCTAGTGATTATGCTATTGGAGTTGTTTTAGGATAAAGATATGATAAACTTACTATGCTAGTAAAAATCTTAATGAAACTCAAATTAATTATACCACAACTGAAAAAGAGTTACTATCAATAGTATATGCCTTTGATAAATTTAGATCATATTTAATTGGAACTCATTGTATAGTGCATACAGATCATTATGCTATTAAGAACTTAATGAAAAGGAAGGATGTTAAATTAAGACTTATAAGATGGATTCTTCTTTTGCAAGAATTTGACTTTGAAATAGTACATTAAAAGGGGACTGAAAATCAAATTGCTGATTATTTTTCTAAACTTGAGTTAGAAAAACCACTCTATTTTAAAAAAGAAATTAATGAACATTTTCCAGATGAAAAATTATTCAGTATTAATGAGTGGTGTGTTTCGGGCATGCCGACATTGTGAACTTTCTAGTTAATGATATTATACACTATAGAATGACATACCAACATAAGAGGAAATTTATTTATGAAGCTAAGACTTATTTTTGGGATGATCCATTTTTATTTAAATAAGGAAAGGATCTGAGTATTCAAAAATGTGTACCTTTAGAAGAGACTTATGAAATTATCCAAAAATGTCATAATTCTGGTTTTGGGGGACATTTTGGTGTTGATAAAACAACATACAAAATTTTACAATCTAGATTCTATTGTCCTAATATCTTTAGAGATGTTAATCCTTATTTCAAAACTTGTGATAGATGTCAATGAATAGGCAATATTTTTTATAAGAAATGAGATGCCCCTCAATTATATGCTAGAAGTTAAAATATTTGATGTTTAGGGATTAGATTTCATGGGACAATTTATATCATCTTTAAAAAATTTATATATACTGTTAGCAGTGGACTATGTATCCAAATGGATAGAAGTTGTTGCTTTACCTAGATGTGATGCTCAAAGTGTTGCAAAATTTTTGAAAACAAACATATTTTGTAGATTTGGGATGCCAAGAGTTATCATAACTGATGGGGGAAGTCATTTTAGAAATTCCATGATGGAGAAATTATTAAAGAAACATCATATAAACCATATAATTACTATTGCTTATCATCCTTAGACAAGTAGTTTGGCTGAATTAGCCAATTGAAAAATTAAAAAAATTATGGAAAAATTTGAATCCAACAAAAATGGATTGGTCAGTCAAACTTGACTATGCTTTGTGGTCTTATAGGACTACATACAAAATTCCTATAAGAATTTCCCCATGCAGGCTAATATTTGGGAAAGCTTGTCACTTACCAGTTGAACTTTAGCATAAAGCATATTGGGCTATTAAGGAGTTCAATTATAATTTAAAAGATGCTAGTGAGAAAAGATTATTGCAATTAAATGAGCTAAGATTTGTTATATGAAAATGTGACATGATGAAAATGTATCTTATGAGAATGTATCTTATGAGAGTGCTAAGATTTACAAAGAAAAGATGAAAATGTGACATGATCGAAAGATTCTTACTAAAAATTTTCAGTCAGGGAAAAAAGTTTTGTTATATAATGCAAGGGTAAGATGATTTCTAGGCAAACTTAAGTCCAGGAGGATGGGCCCATTTGTTGTGATAAAATTTTATCCTTATGAAGTTGTGGAGATTAAAGATCCTAAAATTGAGAAAGTATTTAAAGTGAATGGTCATAGACTGAAACCTTATTTTGTAGGGGATCAGCGTAAATTTAATGATTGAATGATGTTGGGTCAACCAGAATAAGCACTGGTTACGTCGGGCTGACGATGTTAAACCAAGCACTTTGAGGGAGGCAACCCATAGTTATCAGGGTGTTTTGTTTTGATTTTTTTTTTGTGTGTGATTAAGAAAATTTGGGGTAGTATTTTATTTGAAACTATTATGTGTTATTAATGATTTTAAGACTTTATTTAGTGATCTAGACATGCTAAAATGAGAATTTAGACGTTAAGTTGACTGGTGCAAAATTGAGCAGTGGCGCTTAAGCACTAATATTCAGTGCTTAAGTGCGGGAGTTTAAAACCATCTGTGAAATTAAATTTCTAGAAGGTTTAACCGCCAATTGGTTGACTAAAACATGCCAAGACAGTTTTAGAATGTGCTTAAAAGTTATTGGAAGGATTTGACCCTATAAATAGAAGAGTTTTATGATGGAACTTTACTCCAAAATCATTTTTAGCCCTAAAGTTTAAGAGAAAGAGAGATTTAGAGAAAATATCTTCATGGGAGATGGATTTGAAGAAAAAGGAAGAGGCCATGAGGAAGAAATTCATTAGTCAAAGTGCACAAGAGATGTATAATGGTTTCTTAGTCGTTAGTATTGACGGGATAGCAAAAAAGATAAAAAAAAAAAATTGAGGCTACCTGGCTTTACTTGAGACAAAGGTAAAAGAAGTTAATGCATTTAGAGCATTTTGGATGGCAATTGAAAATACAATTTAGCCACACTAGTTATATATGAGAAGCGGATAAGGCGATGAATCTTAAGAAGAAATGGATTGAAGAAGATTGTATCAGAGCTCGTCACCACCATCCATTTTATCAACTCTATATTCTGAATGCCCAAGGAGAGACTAATGAAAGACCAAAATTTGTCCTAACAAATGAAGAATGGAATTAAGTTCAGTGTTAGAGCTTGTTTGTTATGAGTCATTATTTTTATGTATTAGTGTTAAATATTGTTTTTGGAGTTTATGACTGTTATGTGTTTAATTGTGAATGTTTGTTAAGTGCTTGTATTTAGGAAAATTCTCTCATCCGAGACTACTTTAAGTGTTATAAGACCATTTAGGGATGGTATACTTAGGCTAATAGTGCATTTTACTTAAATTCAAAAATATCAAAAATAGTGCACTAGCGCCTAAGCACCACATTCTCATGCTTAAGCATGATGTAACCCTAGAGGAAGGCGCCTAAGCGCCACTTATCCGCGCTTAAGCGCCGGTTCACAAAAATTGGTTCGCGAATGGTTAAAGGTGAAAAATAACCCCGAAAATCACCATTTTTAATCTCGTTGTCACCTTCTTCCTCTCGAGTTCGTGATTTTGAAGTCTAGGGCAAGCCTTTTCTTAAAGATTTCTCAGTGGATTTGAGCAAAATTTGCTTGGATTTCTTAAGGTAAGAGCTTCACTTCTATGTAAAAATTTTGGATTTTCACCATGTATTTTGAGTACATTTGGAGAAATAAAAAAATCACTATTAATGGTGAAAATTGAGAAAAAAATCTATGGAAATTGCATAGAAAGTGTAGTTTATACTTATAGGAGTTAAGTTTAGTAGATTAGTCTTGATTTTTGAAGTGATTGTAGAATTTTGTGAAATTTGTAGAATGGCCCCAAGAATGAAGAGGAGTAAAGGAAAGACCCAATTTGATTGGAGCAAGTTTGTGAGTTTGAAAGCTCATGATAGGTATAGTGATGCTATATAGCACAAAAGTTAATTCCTGAGCGATGTTTAAAAAATTCAGGTGGATCCGTGGAAGATTTAATCTTTTGCCCACAATAGGAAAGATTCTACTATTTTTTTGTTGTGGCTGTTATTTCTGTAGTTGGGGAGTTCTATGCAAACCTCTTTGAGGCAGAAGAGGGTCGAGTCATGGTTAGAGGAAAGTTGGTACCTTTTTCACCAGAGGTAATCGATATGTTTTACCATCTACCACCTAATACTGTGTGTTATTATGCAAATTATAGTCTGATGAGAAGGAATTGGATGAGATTATTTCCTATTTGACTGTTGGAAGAGGACTCTAGAAAATTATAAATGAGAGGAGACTCAACTTTTCCACTTTGAAGTTAAGTGCACCATCTAAGGCGTGACACTACTTTATTTCAGCTCATCTATTACTGACAAATCGTCTCAGTGAAGTTTCAAAGGAGAGAGCAATGTTGAATTATTGTATTTAGGAAGGCAAGCTTATCAATATTGGAGCTTTGATCTGCCAGACTATCATCAGTTCTGCCACTGCCTCGACTACTGTAGGTCTGGGATTTGCTTTCTTGATCATTTATTTGTGTGAGCAGGCTGGAGTGAAATATCATAGCTGGGAAGAAGTGATGTTGCCTCTGAAGCCAATTACAAGTGTAAATGTGAAATCATATTTTGAGCATTCTATCTTTGGTTGGAGAGGGGGATTTTCAAGGAGTTATGAAATGTCTACATCTGCTGCTTCTACCTCTGCCGCTTCTACATCTAGACCATCTACCTCGAGAGCTTCTACTTCTAGAGGTGTGTCTACTGAAACTCAAAATCAATTATTGCAGAGGATGATGGACAATATCAGTTATACCATAGATAAGGTAAGAAACTTAGAAAGCTTTGTAGATCATATTGATGGGTATAATAGAAGAAAAAGTGATTATGAGGAGAAATTTCATTTATCTTTGGAAAGCCTCATTAGAGGTAACCAAGGAGTGGAATTTCCGTCATATCCCAGATACCCTGATTATGAGCCTGTAGATTTCTGGAATAGCGGTGATTCTGATGGTGATGAGGATGAGGACTGATTTATTTTTATGTTTGTAATATGTGATGGACTACATAGTGTGGACTTGATACTTTTGAGTCTATGTGCTTGTTTGAACTTTTAGATGTGTGAGACTTTTATTTTGTTTAATTGTTATTGTGATATTTGTGTTTTGTTAGTATTTTATTTTAAATTATAGGGTAGTAATTGTTGTTGCGTGTTGATTATTGTGTTTTAGTTAGTTAGGAATGAACTTATTTCTATGTCTTGTGAAAAGTTGAAAATCTTGCTAACTTTAGCTTTAAACTTTAATTTCAGAAAACTGCTACCCTGTATTTTTCTTTTATCTTATTAGTGTGCTTATTGTTATGTTTAGACTATGAAATCAAAGTTAGTGAGTTAGTTTGTTTTTATATATGTACCCACTACTTAGAAGTCTAATGAATCTCTACATGTTGAATTAAAATGAAAATGATAGAAAATTGATCAAAAATTAATTTACTCCTATTTTTTAGTTTTATACTTGTATAATTATGGTGTAAAAAATTCTTGTAAGCATGTTATTTAAATTTTCATTTCCTGCTTATATATATCTGCTGCTAAACTGTTTAATCTTGTTAAAAATTTAAGTTTGGGGGGGATGAAAAATATTTTCAAAACTTGAATTTTAGTTGTTCTCAAATGTGCTACAATTGAATTTGATTTGGAAAGAAAAATGATCATGTATATGAAGTTATATTAGGGAAGTAAAATTTGATTATAGAAATTAGTAAGAAAATTTACTTAAAATTCTGAGTAATGAAGAAAAACTTTCTGTTAAAAATTTTTAATATAGAAAATGCTAAATATAATGTAACTATCTTTAGTAAAAAAAATTGTATTTTTGAAGAATTTAGAAATTTAGACTTTTATTTTTAATACTTAAATTTCTTTTATTAAAAATAAATTTCAAAACTATTATTATATTTATAAGTAAAAGATTTCTATCAGGACTTTGCTTTAGGAAAGGAGAAGTGAAATTCAAAACCATTAAGGGCCTATCCAGATATAGTAATCCTTACCTGAAAAAGAAAAAGAAAAATAAAAAGAAGAAAAAGAAAAAAAAAAGAAAAGAAAAAAAAAGTAAGGGAGGAGAAGCTTGAGGATTAGTGTCTAATCAAAAATTGGTTCCACATTTGATCTTTTTAAAGTATAAGACTTGAGAAACTCTTAAGATTAGGGATATAATATGGTAAGTAAAATTATTCTTAATAAAAATTTTTAAGTGGAGATAATAAAAGGACTAAGATCTATATTTTGAAAATCTACAATATTTCTGAGTTAGATAGGAACTCATATTTTCATATTTCATAACATTAAAAATTTCTAAACTTTAAGTTAGTCTCATCTACTAAATATTTTTTTCTAAATTGAAATGTCACTTAAGGACAAGTAACATTTTAAGTTTGGGGGGTTTTGTTACACCTAAAATATATAATATTTTTTGGACACATTTTTATACCTATTTTTGAGATATTGCACTTTAATGGAAGGTATTCGTGTGTTTTTCTTTCANTCCAAAATGGGGATTTCATTGATCCATGGTTCATTTAGAATGGATATTTATCCAATCCTATTTGAAATACCTAACTTGGTCTTTTGCCCCTAGGCACCTCCAAATTACTTAATTGCCCTTGGGACCTAAATTTGACCAAAATTCCTAAATATTGCCAAAATACCCAAAATTGATCAAAATACATTTCAAACACCTTGAATATATCCAAACTTGCCAAAA
>JXCR01134983.1:0-11193 GCA_002079205.1 Phalaenopsis hybrid cultivar
GCCAAATAATAGGATAGCTTGGGAAGTCACCAAAGTTCTCCTTCGGATCCGTGACATCCTCTCGTGTTTCCTCCTTTGGACTCTAAAACAAAATGTTCCAAATTTGAATCAATCCCCCTTCACACTTCTTAGTCCGATATCTTTGAAATGTCCTTACCATTTGAACTCTTTGAAGGTAAATTTTCTTGACTTTTATCGAGAGTATTCTTAGGTACTCCAAAATAAAATGTTCCAAATTTGAACCAATCCCCCTTCACACTTCTTAGTCCGTGGACTCCAAAATAAAATGTTCCAAATTTGAACCAATCCCCCTTCACACTTCTTAGTCCGATGCACTCCAAAATAAAATGTTCCAAATTTGAACCAATCCCCCTTCACACTTCTTAGTCCGATATCGGATTCCAAAACAAAATGTTCCAAATTTGAACCAATCCCCCTTCACACTTCTTAGTCCGATATCTTCGAGATGTCCTTACCATTTGAACTCCTTGAAGATAATTTTTTTTGATTTTTATCGAGAGTATTCTTAATGTCCTTACCATTTGAACTCTTTGAAGGTAAATTTTCTTGACTTTTATCGAGAGTATTCTTAGGTACTCCAAAATAAAATGTTCCAAATTTGAACCAATCCCCCTTCACACTTCTTAGTCCGTGGACTCCAAAATAAAATGTTCCAAATTTGAACCAATCCCCCTTCACACTTCTTAGTCCGATGCACTCCAAAATAAAATGTTCCAAATTTGAACCAATCCCCCTTCACACTTCTTAGTCCGATATCGGATTCCAAAACAAAATGTTCCAAATTTGAACCAATCCCCCTTCACACTTCTTAGTCCGATATCTTCGAGATGTCCTTACCATTTGAACTCCTTGAAGATAATTTTTTTTGATTTTTATCGAGAGTATTCTTTTTTACACTTCTTAGTCCGATATCTTTGAAATGTCCTTATCATTTGAACTCCTTGAAGGTAATTTTCGCACTTCTTAGTCCGATATCTTTGAAATGTCCTTACCATTTGAACTCCTTGAAGGTAATTTTTTTTTTCTTAGTCTGATATCTTTGAAATGTCCTTACCATTTGAACTCCTTGAAGGTAATTTTTCTTTATTTTTATCGAGAGTATTCTTAGGTAACTTCAATTATCTATGATGTAATTAACTATAGGGGCTTTTATTGAGAGTATTCTTAGGTAACTTCAGTTACCTAAGATGTAATTAACTATAGGGGCTTGGCCCTTATAGGAAGCTTTTCCCGAACCCAGCATAATATAAACCCTATTTAATTCCTTATATTGAACAGGGGAACTTGTCGGCCAATATATTGGTTTCGCAGACCAAACGGATGTCATAACTTTCTATTTATCGAGAGTATTCTTAGGTAACTTCAGTTATCTATGCTGTAATTAACTATAGCGTCTTGCCCTTCTAGGAAGCTTTTCCCGAATCCAACATAATATAAAACCTGTTTAATTCCTTATATTAAATAGGGGGACTTGTCAGCCAGTACATTTGTTTCACAGACCAAATGAATGTCATAACTTTCTTTAGTTTATTTGATCGAGCCTCACCCTCAACTCTTGTGTTCATCCTTTGGAATAGATGCAGGATTTGAGGTAAAGCGCTCTTTCATCTAAACTATGAAAATTATGGGGTCCGGGATAGATACAGGATTTGAGGTAAAGTGCTCTTTCATTTAAACTATGAAAATTATGGAGTCTTTTGACTTCATCTTTTTCAAAACTAATTTTTTAAAACGTCCTTCCGAAGCGGGCAACGAGATTTCAATTCCGGACCGCGACAGCTTCTTACGGGCAAACCCCACACCAAAAATAGCGCCGACAACTGTCTACTGCCATTCCTCTTGGTTTGATTCATGAGATGATGAACACTCCTTTTGATACTAATTCTAAAGATAAAATCATTGTGAAGAAGCCTTGAAATTAGTTCATTTTTTCCTTCATTTCTACCTCCTTGTAGGTTTGGCCTAATCTGAATTGGGGGAATTCTCTTTAGAACAAGTTCTTCACCCCCTCCGTGTCTTTTTTTTATGGAGGCTATTTTTTAAATGTCTTCCAACTGATGACATTGTTAAGTTAAAGGGGTTGGGGGGTCTCTCTTGATGTTGTTTTTGTAAGGGGGAAGAGGAATCTTTGTCTCATTTATTCTTGAAATGTTCTTTTGCTCAAAGATTGTGGAATACAGTTATTACAAAACTTTTTATCACCACTCTCAATCTCTCTTAGAGCTCTATTATGGGCTGATAGTCCGAATGACAAGCTGCTCACCTTTCTATAGTCCCTAGAACTATTACTTGGTTTTTATGGTGTGCAAGTAATAAACTCAGATTTGAGGAAGTTACTATATTATAGTTTGAGGTGGTGAGCAATTGCATGATTTTCATTATAAAATTGATCCGCTTGATGGGGTTTCCTAATATATGCTCTGGATTGGGGTATAAATCTACCCCTAATACTCAAACCATCCTTCTACTATACTTTGGCTTAGACCTCAGAACCCTTGAGTAAAAGTTAATAATGATGGAAGTTTAACTCATAAGGAGACTGAAATTGGGGGTGGTTTTAGATATTATTTAGGAAAATTCCTTTTTATTTATTCTATTTTGTTGTGGCCCAAGATGCATTAGAAAGTGAGACTATTGCTATTTTTTGGGCTGTTAGGATCTCCCAGCAATGAAAATCAAGCCACAAACATGTAGAATCTGTATATGAGTTATGGGTTCAGATCCTTCTTGATCATGCTTCTTCTCCTGGGAACAATACACATTAGATTAAAAGAATTAAAAGATTAGTTGGACGACAACATTCCACAAGGTTTTCCATCATTCATAGGGAGGGCAACAAACCTGCCAATTGGCTTGCTAAATTTAGTAGATGTAACAAAGTGTCTGATGTCTCTAGATCCATCTCCTCACCTCTCTCTATTTTGTTGATAAGGGATAGATTGAATATCCCTTACATTAGAACTTGTAATTCCTTTTAATGCAATAAATTTCTACTTGAGTAAATCTACTTATTTGGGTCAATTCAATAGTTTTTAGCAATATATATATATACAAAATAGATCGTATACCCATAAAAAAAAATGTAAACCCAGGTCTTTATACAAATAAAGGCCAAATGGAGACAGCATCCAAGAAACTGCAAGCTGTCGTAATCTAAAAAGCAATTAGAGGAACATAGTTTTGCATATAAATTCCAAAGAAATATCCTGATACAACTTAAGTGAAACCTGGTACTCAAGGATTTGAGCATTAAATATTGTGCTTAAACTCTTCTTGGTAATTGGAGACATTGAATCATGGAAATCTATATGAAATATTTGGTTGGCTCATGGGTTGGAGCTGTTAGTGATACGGGTGATGAGGCAAAGGAAACTAGTGCAAAATTTGATATGGAAAAATATTATTGTATCTCTTGACTCAATGAAGCCGTGAGGGTGCAAGATTTGCACTAATATTCTCTATCATTTGGTGAGAAATTGTCCTTACTTTCCTAGCCTGCTAATGGCTCTAGCCCAACAATGTGAGTGACTTGTGGACCGCCTATATTATAAAAATGCATGATAATATAACAAAATATTTTCTTGAGGTATTAAATTTTTTATTAACAATGACTATGGTGAAAGCTTAAATTACCTACAAGCATGAAAAATTAAAAATTTGGGTGATATCCTTTATATGTCCACTTGTCAGTCATATTGCTTGGGTTAAGGGTTGCCTTTCCTTGATTATCTTGTCAGTAGATTCTACCCAATGTTTGACTTTATAGACACAGGTGTTGATGGTTGGCTATGGAAGTACCTCGAGAAGAAGTATGAGTGCCACAAGTCATGAAGCTGAGCCTAACCCGTAACTCATGAATACTTATGTCTAGCCGAAACTCTCAATTATCTATTGTATGACTTCATATAAACTTGCATTCCAATTTTTTGTCATGTGTCACATCTAAATCTTAAAACTCACTAAATTTGCTCAGTTCTTGTATATTTTCATGCTTTATAAATTACTTTAAAATTTTCAAACTTACATCAGTGGTGTAAGGTATGTGCTACCACTTTCTCTTTTTTCACACTTCATTATAAATACTTCACTTAAAAGTACAAAAAAGTTATTTTTTTACTTACTGTATTACTGGCATGTGAAAAAAAAGCCTTAGAATGGAGGACGTATGACATATTCTTAGGTGAAACCCTATGACAAATAGCTAACACAATACACCATTGGTTAAATAATAATAATAATAATAATAATAATAATAATAATAATAATAATAATAATAATAATAATAATAATAATAATAATAATAATAATAATAATAATAATAATAATAATAATAATAATAATAATAATAATAATAATAATAATAATAATAATAATAATAATAATAATAATAATAATAATAATAATAATNTAAATGGGGATTTAAATGATCCATGGTTCATTTAGAATGGATATCTATCCAATTCTACTTGAAATGCTCATCTTTGGTCATTTGCCCCAGACACCCCCAAGTTACCTAACTGCCCTTGGGACCCCAATTTTGGCTAAATGACCAAATCACATCAACACCCCCAAATTACCTAAATGCCCTTGGGACCCTCCTTTAACCCAAAATCCCAAAAATTCTAAAATTCTTAGAAAATTCCAATAAATCCCGTTACGTAACTGCCCTTGGGACCCCAAGTTTGGCTAAATGACCAAATCACATCAATTGGACTTATAAACATGCCAATTGGCCCAAAGAAATGTTGTATTTGCCTCATAGCAATATTTTATATCAATTTTGACCATAAATTTGCATTGGTAAAACCTTTTGATCATCCAATTTGGTTTAAATCCAAAACCCAAAATTAGCCTCAAAATTGGCTAACACCCCAAATCTCAACAATTGAATGCCATAAACCTCAAATTGGCATCCAATGACCCAATATTGGCTAACACCCCAAATCTCAACAATTGAATGCCCTAAACCTCAAATTGGCATCAAAGTTTTGTTGAAAATCCTTTGTGAGGTCATTTGTGACCAAACACAACAATCAATTTGAGCTCTCAATATTGGCTAACACCCCAAATTTCAACAATTGAATGCCTTAGACCTCAAATTGGCATCCAATTGGCTAACACCCCAAATTTCAACAATTGAATGCCTTAGATCTCAAATTGGCATCCAATTTTAGTTGAAAATCCTTTATAAGGTCATTTTTTACCGAACACAACAATCAATTTGAGCTTAGCCCAAAATTTAAAATCCTTTATAAGGTCATTTTTGACCAAACACAACAATCAATTTGAGCTTAGCTCAAAGAAAATCCTTTATAAGGTCATTTGTGACCAAACAAAACAATTAATTTGAGCTTAGCCCAAAGCTGTCTTTGAGAGGTCATTTGTGACCAAACACAACAATCAATTTGAGCTTAGTCCAAAGCTAGCTCAAGTTTGACAAATTAGCCCCATATGCCTAATTTGAGTCTAAATCCAAATTTCATCAAAATCCACCAAATTCTTCCCCATATGCCTAATTTGGGTCTAAATCCAAATTTCATCAAAATCCACTAAATTCACTACCTACCCAATTTGAGCTTAGTCCAAAGCTAGCTCAAGATTGACCCAAATTAGCCCCATATGCCTAATTTGGGTCTAAATCCAAATTTCATCAAAATCCACTAAATTCACTACCAAATTGATTTCAAAATGACTTTCATCCATCGTGAAAGTTGTTCATAATGATTTTTTACACCAAATAAAACAATCAATTTGGACTTAGCTCATGTCTAGCCCAAGTTTCACCCAAACTTAGCCCAACATGCTTAAAATGGGTCAAAAATAAAAAATCCACCAAATTGATTAATCCAAACTTAGCCCAACATGCTTAAAATGGGTCAAAAATCAAAAATCCACCAAATTGATTAACGATTGACCTCAAAATGACTTTCACCCTTCATGAAAGTTGTTCCTCATGGTCTCTTACACCAAGACCTCAAAATGACTTTCACCCTTCATGAAAGTTGTTCCTCATGATCTCCTACACAAAATGGCTTAGCCCAATATGCTTAAAATGGGTCAAAAATAAAAAATCCACCAAATTGATTAACCAATTAACCTCAAAATGGCTTTCACTCTTTATGAAAGTTGTTCCTCATGGTCTCTTACACCAAATGCCATCAAAAGCTTTCACTCTTCATGAAAGTTGTTCCTCATGATCTCCTACACCAAATGCCATATTACCTTTCACCCTTCATGAAAGTTGTTCCTCATGATCTCCTACACCAAATGCCATATTTAATTGTGACAATTGGCATGCCTAACCTAGCCCAAACACAAGATTTGGTCATGAACACCATTTTGGACAAAGTGGCATGCCTAACCTAGCCCAAACACAAGATTTGGTCACATACACCTTTTTGAACTTATTCACCCTTTATGAAAGTTGTTCCTCATCTCCTACACCAAATTCCATATTTAATTGGACCAATTGGCATGCCTAACCTAGCCCAAACACAAGATCTACACCAAATGCCATATTTAATTGGGCTAATTGACATGCCTAACCTAGCCCAAACACAACACCAAATGCCATATTTAATTGGGCTAATTGGCATGCCTAACCTAGCCCCAACACAAGATTTGGTCTAAATTCCATATTTAATTGGACCAATTGGCATGATTAACCTAGCCCAAACTCAAGATTTGGTCAAAATGCCATATTTAATTGGGCCAATTGACATGTCTAACCTAGTCCAAACACAAGATTTGGCCATCACCATAGTTATTTGGGCCAATTGACATGCCTAACCTAGCCCAAACACAAGATTTGGTCACATGACATATTTAATTGGGCCAAATTTACATGCCTAACCTAGTTCAAACACAAGATTTGGTCACATGCACCTTTCATATTTAATTGGGCCAATTAACATGCCTAACCTATTTCAAACACAAGATTTGGTCATGTGCACCTTTTTGGACTTATGGCCAAATATTTAATTGGGCTAATTGGCATGCCTAACCTAGTCCAAACACAAGATTTGGTCATGTGTACATATTTAATTGGGCCAATTGACATGCCTAACCTAGTTCAAACACAAGATTTGGTCATATGCGTATTTAATTGGGCCAATTGGCATGCCTAACCTAGCCCAAACACAAGATTTGGCCATATGCTCCTTTTTGGAACTATGGGTTAATTGAGCCAATTGACATGCCTAACCTAGTTCAAACACAATATTTGGTCATGTGCACCTCTCAAAGCTTTCACTCTTCATGAAAGTTGTTCCTCATGATCTCCTACACCAAATGCCATATTTATGGGCCAATTGACATGTTTAACCTAGTCCAAACACAAGATTTGGTTATATGTACCTTCTTGGACTTATGGCCAAATCCAAACCAATTGAGCTTGGAATGGTCAAATGAGCCTTACCATTCTTATCCTAGACTCTAGAGTTGAGTTTAAAACCAGAAACCAACCCATGGTTAAGCTTGATATTTATCTCATGGGTAAATTTTTTTTTTAATTTTTAAAGGGTTAAAGAGNGCTCAATTGCCCAGCCAAGCTTCCCCTTGGCCAATTTCTATAAAAAGCCCCCCCACGACCATGAATAGGGTGGTAAAAAAAATTTTCACCAAGACCTCCCAAACTCCTTAGAGAGCTTCTCTAAGAGTCCCTTAGCACATTACATTCCATTTCCCTCTCCCAATTCTACCACAGAAATCCAATTTTGAGTTTGAATTTATGATGGCTTGATTTCATAGTATGTTTATCATATAGATGTGTTTGTCTCTTCAAGACGAACAATTTTAAAAAAAATCATCAAAATCCATTAAGAAAAGAGAGAGATATTAAGGTTTTAAGTTGGACGGCCTCGGTTAAAACCATCGGGGACAATGAACGGATGTTGTCCATTCTCGCGTGTATTGAATTGATGGCGGAG
Organism: Phalaenopsis hybrid cultivar; assembly: GCA_002079205.1. Taxonomy (NCBI): domain Eukaryota; kingdom Viridiplantae; phylum Streptophyta; class Magnoliopsida; order Asparagales; family Orchidaceae; genus Phalaenopsis; species Phalaenopsis hybrid cultivar. The sequence goes on from JXCR01134983.1 coordinate 7,950, forward strand.
ATCAAGCTGGATGATCCTCTGGAACGATATGGCGGGCCACGTGGCAGCTGAATCAGAAGGCGGCGTTGAATAGAAGCGCGTCGCGTGGCTGTTCGATGGATCCGATGATCCAGTCAGCCCGTGGTTTGAATAAATAAGTAGGGGGTATTTAATAAATTGAGAAAATAGCCCCTAAACTTCAAAAATCCATATATTTGCATAAAAACTTCATAAAATTAAAATAAAAATACCCTATTGCTCAATGAATAGAGGGGAATCATATAGAATTATTTTCACATTAATTAGGGTTAGGGGTTTTTCAATTCTCCATTCATATTGGATTAACACCTTAACCCCAATTTTTATATGTTGCAGCCTCTATTTAGGTGCATAATTTGAGCATTTTTCAAAGATATAGGTGATCTCTAGACAGAGATCTTAATTTTCTACGTTTTTATGCATTTTCTACTCAAATAGTTATAAAAAATTGTATGTGGCTTAAAAAATTTTATGAAAATTCGTGTAAGTTCTTTATGGCTAGAGTAGACTTAAGAAATAATTTCATGATTTTTAAGAATCAAAACATCACTGTTTTGAGCAAACTCTAATGTGCTTAAAATATTTAATTTGGAGTACATAGAGATCAAAATCNATAATGGACATTTAGGCTTAATCAAAATGGGAAATGGGTAATTTCTGATATTAATTAACTCATTTGATGATTTNACAGCGTTTTACTGTCTTTCTTGTATTTTTCTATTGCTTTCTTTTATGCTTATACAACACTTACTACATAAAAATCACTTGCATGTTAAAAACAAAACAAAACCAAAACTAAAACGAAAAACAAAATTTCAAACAAAAATACCTCACAACATTTCAAAATATAAAATAACTCAAAATTTAATCACAAACATCCAAACTACAACAACAAAATAAATAAAACGATCTCTATCGGAAGTTCGGGAACCCCTCGGAGGAGGTAACCTACGGCTGCTAACAAAGCTTCCCACGGTCTAAATGAAATTATGGAACTCATTAAGTTGAGTTTAGTAAATCCATTTGGACTAAGTGATTCCAATAGAAAATAGTGGTGCAGGAACGACAGAACCATGGGATCTTGACCGGTGTCACTTTAAGCAACTTTAATATGCCCATAATAAAATTTAAAGAACTTTAACCATCGGGTCACCTGATTTGACATTATACCCAAATGACCTAGAAAACTTGAACTCTGCTACAACGAGAAGCTTGGAGCTTACATGGTGGGTAGCCCGACCATCTTCAACAGCAAGAGGATTTACACTAATACATCCCTTCCTTAGATTTAACCAACAAAGCCATAGGGTATCAAGGTTGTTTGCCTAGTGCAACATAAATCATCAAACACATCTTGTAGGCATTTGTACAATCCTATTGTACAATCTAAGCCCTAACTCTCCTTAGGATTCTGAGATAGTCATTTGTCACGACTTAAATCCTCACATCTTCAAGGTTATTTGTGCTGATTGCTTCACATAAATGTAAATCCTATTAAATAAAAAATTGCGGGGTGAAACATCTAAATGATTTCTCCTAAATTGAAGCCAAATAATAGGATAGCTTGGGAAGTCACCGAAGTTCTCCTTCGGATCCGTGACATCCTCTAGTGTTTCCTCCTTCGGACTCAAAAACAAAATGTTCCAAATTTGAACCAATCCCCCTTTACACTTCTTAGTCCGATATCTTCGAAATTTCCTTACCATTTGAACTCCTTGAAGGTAATTTTTCTTGATTTTTTATCGAGAGTATTCTTAGGTAACTTCAGTTATCTATGATGTAATTAACTATAGGGGCTGGCCCTTATAGGAAGCTTTTCCCGAACCCAGCATAATATAAACCCTATTTAATTCCTTATATTGAACAGGGGAACTTGTCGGCCAATATATTGGTTTCGCAGACCAAACGGATGTCATAACTTTCTTCCCTTATAGGAAGCTTTTCCCGAACCCAGCATAATATAAACCCTATTTAATTACTTATATTAAATAGGGGAACTTGTCTGCCAATGCATTGGTTTCGCAGACCAAATGAATGTCATAACTTTCTTTAATTTATTTGGTCGAGCCTCATCCTCAACTCTTGTGTTCATCCTTTGGGATAGATACATGATTTGAGGTAAAGCGCTCTTTCATCTAAACTATGAAAATTATTGGGTCAGTTTGACTTCATATTTTTTAAAACTAAAATTTTTTAAAACGTCATTCCGAAGCGGGCAACGGGATTTCAATTCCGATGACCAACAGCTTCTTACGGGCAAACCCCACACCAAAAATAGTGCCGACAGCTTCTGGCGACTGCACTGGGGATTAGCTTCTCTCTCCATTTAAATCAAGAAAAAATATCTTCATACATCGGTAATGCATACATGTCCCTCATGAATCAAGAATACATTTCTTCCGTTGGCATACTTTACCCATTTTTGTCTTGGGAAAGTGCGTCAACTTTTTTGAACTTCAAGATCATCTGTTCAACCTTCTTTGAACAGAGTGATTCAGAAGACCATTAAGAACATTCTGATCTTTAAAAGGGGTTGGACCCCCAATAGGTGTGCTAGTGGACTAATTCCACCCGGGCATTATGTAAAGTAGGTCTCGCGCTGGGTCCTAAACTTTGCATTTTCTTTCTTCCCTTTGGGTTGAATTTCCCTTTTCTATAGCTCCCGCACTAGGTCCTAAACTCCTAAACTTTGCATTTCTGTCTCCCCTCGAGGGATGGTTTTGCTTTTGTAGGTCCCGCACTGGGTCCTAAACTCAAAAACTTCACATTTTCTTCATATCCTTCAGGTCTGGTTTGCTTNATCTTAAGGACTTAGTGTTGAACTTAAGTTGAAATCCACTTGTTAAAAGAGGATTAGAAAAATCAACATAATCAAAGTCTTTTAAAATACTACAAGTCCAATTAGGACTAAAATTTGACTAAGTGTTCTTAATAACACTAATTTGTCTCCTAAAGGGTCTTCACCAACATAATCTTTAAAATAAAAGACAAATGGCATTCACCCTATTCTTAGGGATAATCAAGACATCAATATTCGCTGAGCATCAGGATATTTAGGATGAATTATTAAGTAACATAATAAAGTTTAAATGAAGCTAATGCCTTTTACCTGACATTAAGAAGGTTGCATGGACCTGCTCCCTACTCTTAACCTGGTGAATACCTTAGGGATCTACTAAACTTAATATGTTTTACTTAATAATATTATCCTTAAAATTTAAGGACC